>JZLH01S0012451.1:74787-92658 GCA_001188425.1 Eucidaris tribuloides
ATTAGCGGCCGAAAATCTGAGAATAATTCATTATTTTGAAAAATTGTTTTCATGCCTCACCTTTTCAGTTGATTTTGGAAGTTTTGGTAGGAAACGAGTCTCGGAAATGAGTTTAAAAATAGACCCAATATTGTTTGTATTTCGTTTCAAGATGGTCTGTTGGTCTATAATGCATCAAAAGGATTCCACGGTACAATGTTCCAATGTTTCGGGTTAGAACCGTTAGAAACTGGAAATGTGCAAATGGAATGAACAAAAAAGCATTTAAGTGTTTGTAAAAAAAGTTAAAATAATGAAATCTTGCATGTAATGAATAATGAATAATGAAATAGTTCCCTCATTATGGGCTGAAAAAAATGTGACGGGAAACTCATAATCAAGTTTCATTAGCCTAATAAGCCAAACTGTCAGAAAAAAAAATACATAATCATGCAGTGCACATGGAGGTTTTCCTGCAGAGATTTGTGTGGAGATGTACAGTACATTTTAGGGAAAAATCAGGCAAGGTCTGACAGGCAGACTATCTACCCACATGCAGGCTACATGTTGGACCTTTTTTTCTGTCAACATCTGTCTCAAGTCTCAAGTCACCTCATGTAACCTTGAGCCAATTCCCTCCTCATCAGATCAGGCCCACTTGCCAAGTCAGATCCCCCCAGAACTGAAATATCAACTTTTATGAAACAGGGCCCAGGAGTCCAGGGAAATTTTTCAAGTACCAAACGTGCAGGAAGTTTTTTCCAGCAAGACAGAGAATATACATGTAGGCCTACTGTTTTCTAGTACTGTTTTGTGGGTAAATTTACATATGTACTGACAGGATTTTGCACAGGAGACTTTGGCAACAATGCCTCCTCCATATCCACAGCAAATACTGTTGGCTATGGCCCTGTGCTGAACTGGTAAAGCATGAAAATGAACTTATAAAAAAGGTGCAATTATTTTTAATTCTATTGACACAAAGTTATTACAGTAAGTGCAGTGGATTTGAATTCAGAAGTCAGGACTATGCTCATCGATACCAGTCCCAGAAAGCTTCAACTTGTGTCATTGTTGACCTCAATGACCTCAATGACATTAATAATAATATAATAATAATATAATATAATATACATTATAAACTGATGCTTTCAGCCCTTGCTGCTTGTCAGTGTATTCTATATACCAATTAAAAAAAAAAAAAACTAATCGAGGTCACTGAAGTCACACAACAGAAGACTCATCTTCCAAGGTCATTGAGACTGATGACAATACAATACAGGCTGAAGCAAAATTGGACGTGAAAATGAAAAATTAAAATGAAAAATGAAAATGTTCAAAGTATGCTCGTTCATCAGTTTCCCTTTTTTTCCCTTTATTGGTAGGGCCTACATGAAATGAGTCTGTTTGGGACATTTCCACAGTGAAAGTCACCCTGGCCTGAAATCTACTGGACTATATCTAGACCTAACGTTAGATCCTACTGCTGGACATGTAGATTTGATAGTTCAAAAAATGATGCTCCACGCGGTACCCTGGGGTTGTACCGCGTTGTGCAGGGCCCTCTTGTGTCCAAAAATACATTTTCTTCAGTTATAATCACTGAAATCAGTGGTTATGATGCAGAACCTGCGCAAGTGCACAACCAAAAGGCATAAACTTACGAAAAATGTGTAAAAATGAAGCTAAATTTGTTATTTTCACACTTACATGTATCACATAACTTTTACCTAATTTTGTAACCCAGGGTACAGTGCAAAAAAAATAATATTAATTCAACAACATGGCTGATTTCTAGTAGGTACCCCGGGGTATGTAATCAAATATTAATTTTACTAACCAACTCAGAAAGAGAAGTTTTTGAATTGCTAACAGGTGCAGTTATGACAGCCATTGTGTGCAGTGTTGAGGGGGGGGGGGAGGGGTCACATGATGTAACAAGAAACATACACTGTCTGTATTTGCAGGTTTACATGTTGATAATCCTGGACCATGCATGTGTCTGTAGTGTGTCTACAGTGAAATACTTCTTCCTTTGAATTTGTGACACTACATGTACATGTAGATGCTTCAAACTTCTCCGACCAGATATTTGCCAGTGGCAGTGCAGGCTGAGCGATCTTGGCTGTACATGTAGGCCTACCGTACGTAATTTCAGTAGGGACAGTGATTTTCCATTCACTGGTAAATCGAAACAGAAAATCCGGTCTGGTTCTTTACTTTTCATGTTAAAATTCATGGAATTCACCTTGGCAAAACGAAATTCATGTTTTTGCTGTGTACTACTTAGTCTGCACTCTCAAGACAAGTTGAACTTGAAACGAAATTACAGGTTTTCAGAAACGGAAAAGACCATTTTTTTAAATGGAAAATCACTGTCTCTAATTTTGTCGGACATGTTTTTTGACAGTGCAATGTATTCCTCATTTGTGTGTAAAACATTAGTCATCAACATTATTACTCAAATCACAAATAGATCTATGTAAATCATTTCATTAATATGACCGAGTCATATTCTCAGAAGATACTCGGTGTAACGTTAGAATCTTCCAACAATTCTGACATTCTGCTACATGTATTAAAATTCCACTAGATATAGATCTAATGTTAGGCCTACATGTAGATCTAGTCTATGTCAGAATTATTCAAAGACAGTACGTTAGATAGAGTGGACCAAGTCAAGTCAAGAAGTCTGAACTCCTCAGTCCCGTCACACAGTGATAAATCCGATCCAGGCATCAATTCATTCTAGTAATTCCCAATCCCATCTATTTCTATAAGAAATTTCTTTTTTTGATTCACGTTCATTTCAAATACAACGCTACAAATCAACCAACGAATCTGTTGACAACTAGTATAACGTTATCTTGTTTTGAATTGACAATTCTTGTACATGTATGTTTTGATCGAACGCACTCGTTACACAAGGGCGCAAGCAAGGCATTCCGCCCATTGAAACAACTGTATCATAATCAGCTTCTCTTCCACGCGACGCGTGCATGCAAGATCTCACACACTCGCAGACAAAACACGACTCTCTCCAAATCAGCTGGGCCGATGTGTCATCATTCATGGTGGTTCACCATACGACAAAAACGAACCCGCTCTATTCAATATCTGCCGAGAGAAAATGAGGCGAAATATTACAAATACAACGAAGTTTCACATCCTTGATGATACTCACTCTACAAAATATTTAACAAGCGTTATCTCAGCACAGTTGAATAGAAAATATGTCCGAATATCCCCATTTCAGCGTAAAAAGTCCAACGATATTTCCGTAATTATCTCCAAAATGTATCCATGCAAAGGTTGCGCAATGACGTTCTGCGACCTCAGCTCGCATTTGCGATAGGTCAACGTTATCATACGTCATGCGCAGACGCTCCGATTGGACAAGAACACGCAGTACAAGGTATAGTTAGCCGTTAGATATACCAAACGAGCGAGACACAAAGGAAAATGTAAAATTATTATTATTCTTCATTTCTTTGTTCATATTTTTGACGGTTGGCAGGATTTGAACCGGTGCATGCCAGTTCAGTGTGGTTGAAAACAAAATACGCAATGATCACTTCAAAAATAGAAATGTTGACACTATACGACTTAGTACTGCAAGTTGCTGTCAAGTATACAAATTCTGACATGATGATGATTGTGATGATGACGATGATGACGATGATGATGATGATGATGATGATGATGATGATGATGATGAGGATGATGATGATGACGATGACGACGATGATGACGATGATGATGATGATGATGGATGATGATGATGATGACGATGATGACTATGATGACGATGATGACGATGATGATGGATGATGATGAGGACGATGACGACGACTTTATTTAAACATTAGTTATGTTCGTATTGTAATTATCACAATCACAATCATAATCGTACCATAATCATAATTGTAATCATAATCGCAATCATATAAGGCCTACTAAATAGTAGAAGTACTTTTTAAAATTAATTTATGCAATTGTTATCTTTCTAGTATTTCTATCCTTTTTGTATAATCATTATCATAATTGCAATCATAATCATAATTGTTCCCATAATCATAATTGTAATCATAATTGTAATGGTAATCGTAACCATAATCACAATCATAATCATACCCATAATCATAATCATAATTGTAATGCTAATGGTAATGGTAATCGTAATTGTAACCATAATCACAATCATAATCATACCCATAATCATAATCATAATTGTAGTCGTAATCATAACAATAATCAAAATTATAATCATACTTATAACCATAATCATAATCATAATGGTAATGGTAATCGTAATCACAGTACTAGATGCAACAGAAAATCAGAAATAGAACAGATTTTTAAAAATAGTACTTTTTAAATAAATAAATCTATGCACTTGTGATTTTTATTTACTTCTTATCTCACTATTCATTTCATCTTCATTGTGAACATTACTTTATTAATTCTTCATTCTCCGTTAAGATGAGAATTTGAGAAATGTACACATTGTAAACAAGAATCAATTGAAATCAAGTGGAAGTTGATAATCAGGAAACCTCTCTCCTATTAAGATGAACTTGGACACCAATCCATCTTGAATGATATCTGGTCAAGGTCACTGTGCGCGGATACTACACCCTGTCGTTTGCATGACAACAGTGACATAAGATGGATCAACCGCCGGTGATTGGTTTGTGGGGCTATCACTTGTATCAGCTGGTTAGACGGAATTTCCATGGAATGTCTTAGTGGGATTGGAACGCGAGTGGGCGTTATCTTTTTTTCCAGTCAATGATGTCGCAACCCCAACACCTTCGCAGCCAATATTTGCTCGAGTATTCATCGGTCTGTTTTTTCCCCTGCTTCTTATTATGCCTCCGCAACGAAGTTGCCGGAGGCATCATGTTTTCGGGTTGTCCGTCCGTGCGTCCGTCCGTCCGTCCCGGTTACCGGATCTCGTTACCACGATAACTTAAGAACCGCTGATCGAGATTTTGATGCTACACACTAAGGACCCCAAGTATGTACTATGAGGCACCATAACTGATTAGCATTTGGAGCTGACGGTCAACGGTCAAACGGTCACCGGCCTAAAAATATCATCTGATTTTGGGCTCGTTACGTATACAACTCTTGAGAACTGGCTACTCGGCATTTTCTTGTAAACTTTGTTGGATATGCTATTAATGAGGCACCAATGAACCTGATTAGACTTTGGAGGGCTGAAACAAACAAGTCAAAGGTCAAAGGTCATCGGGGCCATAAACATGTCTGATTTGGGCTCGTTATAGGGCGATATTGAGAAGCGGCTACTCGATTTTCTTGTAAGTTGGTGAAGTAATTGTATTATGAGGCACCAAATGCAATTGATTAGATTTTGGAGCTGAAAGGTCAAAGTCAAGGTCACCAAGAATATGTCTGATTTGGGCTCGTTACGAAAGCGATTACTTGAAAACGTCTTGTTGGATTTTTATGTAAATTGGGTGGAGTATGTATTCATGAGGCACCAAATAAACTGATTAGATTTTGGAGCTGAAAGGTCAAAGTCAATAGGTCAGCGGGCCTAAGTAGTCTGATTTGCGGCTCATCTACTGCGATAACTTGAGAGGGCTGCTCGGGATTTCTTGTAACTTGGGTGACGTAATGTACATGTATTATGAGGCACCAATGACAACGATTAGATATTTTGGATTTCAAAGGTTAAAGTCACTCGGCTAGAAATATGTCTGAGATTTGGGCTTGATTAACATCAAAATAGCGATAACTTGAAAATTGTTGTCCGGATTTTAATGTAACTTGGCGAAGTATGTATTATGAGCGACAAAGAAATGATTAGGTTTTGGCCGCAGCCCGCGCACATCGACGGTCAAAGGTCACAGGGGCTTAAATATGTCTGATTTGGGTTATGTTACAGTGATAACTTGAGTAATGACTGGTCGATTTTTGATGTAACTTTGGGAGAAGTATCTAATAATAAGGCACCCAATGTACTGTTCCGACTTGTGAGTTGAAAAGGTCCAGAAGTCACAGGTCACAAGGCCTGCATGTCGCGAATTGAGCTCATTTAACTGCTTTATTTGATTTTTACTGTTACTTGGTCATAAGTCACATGGGCTTATCTATATATCGAAACAGCACCAAAACTGACGCTATTTTTTGAGCGTAGCCCGGAAGAGGCATGGTGAACATAGCTCCGTAGCTGGCGACCAGTCGCCTTGCTATGGTATACGACATACGTAACTGGAAGACAGTTGTTTCTATCACTCGCTTGCTGTAGATTAAAAGTCGGCAGACGTTACTGCGTTCTCATTGGCTATTCGTCGATCGTTGTATTTTTTGCGAACATTGGCGAAACAATAAAATATATACGCAGAGGAGCTAAGAGAGAAAACTACAGAGAGTCACAACACCATATAAAAATATTATCGCTACTTTTTGTCGCCTCCGAAACTCCAGCTACACACAACAATGTAACAAATATACTTATACATCAATCTTTATAATTTGATTTCGACCAGTATAGTTGTTATAGATATGCATGTAAATCATATAAATATATTTGGATAGACAGAGGAGAAACGACACTCGCGAGGGCCGGCATAGGCCTATCATAGGGGAGGTGAGCAATGTTGTTGTGCTGTAACGTAGGCTGTTGCTGTGTTTGTCCATCAACCTGTCCCGACGGATGGAAGGGGCTCTTCAGGTTGGTTGTGGTGGCGCCGCGCCGGGAAGGGACAAGGACCAGTAAAGTCAGGGAGAGGTAAGGATAGAACACAAACGCACACACACGGGGTGGCTGGGGAGGGGTGGCCCACAAATATTAGTGGAGAAGTAGAGAAGGGGGTGGGGGGGGTTTAATATAGAAGGACTGGGATAAGCAAAAGAGACACAACGATTAAATGAGGCGGATGCTAACAGGAGTAGCGAGTAGAAGAGAGGGTTGATTAGACTGCTAGGGGGTGGGGGAGGGGTTGCTAGGACTGCTCACCAGCGCACCGAGATATATGAATGAGGGGGGTGGCAACTGGTGGGTGGGGAAAGGGGCTTGCTTAGGGAACTGCTATATAAGCAACAGCGACCGAGATTCAGATCACCGGACAGCGAACACATGGCAAACGGGGTGGCTGGGGAGAAAGGGGGTGGTTACAATCCCGCCCCCCCGTTCTGATTTGGGAAGGGGTTGCTTAGGGCGGTTGCCTCCCTACCCTCGAATGAAGGCCTTAATCGAACAGTCGCAAAAAACAAAAATTAAGAATAGTATGTAAGAGATAGAGCTGGGGAGGGGGATGTATAGAACTTATGCTAGGACTACTTATGGAAGGGGGCTCTTTGATTGAGAGAGATCAACAAAAACATTTGCCTGGTTGAATGGTGGGGGGCAGAGAAAGGAAAAGAGGATATGAAAAAAAGGACAGATTAAGAATAAAGTGAGATAAAGAAAGAGATAAGAGAAATAAGAGAAGAGAAGTGAATTGAACCCCATTTTGTGGGTGGAGAGAAAGAAGAATAAAAGGGGGAAGAGAAAGAGTTGCCTAGGACTGCTAGCAAGGACAGGTTAGTCAGGGGCGGGCAACAGGGGTGGTTGGAGGGAAGGAGATACGCAACAAGGAAGGGGGTAATAAGAGAAGTAAGGAGTTGCTTAGATAGCATAGAAGAGAAGATTAGTGCGGGAGGGGTGCCAGGGGAGAGGTAGAGGAAGGGTTGATTAGGACTGCTAGGGGTGGGGAAGGGTTCTTAGGGACTGCTAGCAAGACCAGGTTAAGTCGGGCGTGCACAGGCATGGGTAGGGCACAGAACAGAGGATTCTTAGGCGACTAGCTAAGGAATGGTAAAGCTCGGGTGGTGGCACAGGCAATAGGGTGGGAGGACAAGGGGTTGCTTAGGGACTGGCTAGCAAGGACAGGTAAAGTCGGGCGGTAGACAACGAGCATGAGCATCAACAGGGGAGAGGGGTGGTTGGCAATCCTCCCCCCATTTGTGGTAGAGGGGGTTACTTAGGTGCGGGTTGCCTCCCTCCCCTCGAATGAGCCTTAATTCTGTCGGAATCACATTGGTCAAAAAACTTTCAGGTAGTTGTGTGGGGGCGGGGGACAGGGGGATGCTTTAGGGGATGCTTAGGGGATAGCTGTTTCTATTATAGAAACAGCAAGCCAAAACCTGACCATTTTTTGAGGGCGTAGCCCGGAAGAGGGCATGGTGAACATAGCCGTAGCTGCGGCGACCGTCCCTTGCTGTATAACGTACATACGTAACTGGAAGACAGTTGTTTCTTATTATCCCCTTTGGCTGTAGATAAAAAGTCGCAGACGTTACTGCGTCTCATTGGCCTAATTCGTCGTCGTTTGTATTTTTTCGGCGAACATTGCGAACATAATTAATCGCGTCGCCTCGAAACTAACAGTCACACAACAGGTAAACTTTTATCGCTACTTTTGTCGCTCCGAAACTCAAAGTCAATCAACATGTAAACTTTTGCTCAATTCTTTTTCTTTGCTTTCGGCGCCAGATCTAAGTTTTTGGTGATGTGTAAATTTTGTTTTTGGGTCGGCCGCTCGGCCGAGGGCGGGCCAAGGCAATCAGGGCTCTATCATAGAGAGGGAGTGCCAATGTGTTGTGCTGTACGAGCTATAGATTATAGTTATATACCATACCCTGTCCGAAAGGATGGAAGAGACGCATCTCAGGCTGGTTCGTGGTGGGGGGGAAGGGATCAAGGACAGGTAAAGTCAGGGTGGTGCAAACAGGGTGGCTGGGGAGACGAGGGGTGCCCCCATTTTGTGGGGGTGGAGAAGGGGGGTGGGGAGGGGTTGCTTAGGGACTGCTAGCAAGGACAAGGGTTAGTCAGGGGCGGTGGCAACGGGGTGGGTGGCGGGAAGGGTTGATTAGGGACTGCTAGGGGGTGGGGAGGGTTGCTTAGGGACTGCTAGGCAAGACAGGTTAGTCGGGGGGTGGGCAACTGGTGGGTGGGGAAAGGGGTTTGCTTTAGGACACTGCTCATAGGGCAAGGACAGGTAAAGGTCGAGCGGGTGCAACAGGGGTGGCTGGGGAGAGGGGGGTGGTCAATCCCCGCCCCCTACCCCCCCCGTTTCTGATTGGGGAAAGGGGTTGCTTAGGGCGGGGTTGCCTCACTACCACTCACAAGAATGAGCCTTAAGATTCGAACAGATCTCACGAAAAACATTCAGGTAGTCTGTGGTGGGCGGGGAAGGGTGCTTAGGACTGACTTATGCTAGGACTACTTATGGAAGGGGGCTCTTTGTTGGACACAGATCCACAAAAACATTTAGGTGGTTGTGGTGGGCGGGGAAGGGGATGCTAGCCAGGAGACATATGTAAAAGTCAGAGGTGGTCGCACCAGGGCTGGCTGGGGGAGGCGGTGTTTGCCCCCCAACACACCCCATTTGTAGCGGTGGGAAAGGGGTTGGGGAAGGGGTTGCTTAAGGGTGCTAGCAAGGACAGGATTAGTCAGGTGGCGGTGAACAGGGTGGGTGGGGGAGAAGGGTTGGAGGAAGGGGGTGGGGGAAGCGGGTTGCATTAGGGACTGCTAGCAAGGACAGGGTTAAGTAGGGGGCGTGCAACAGGGGTGGGTGGGGGTAAGGGGTTTATAGGGACTGCTAGGGGGTGGGGAAGGGGTTGCTTAGGGACTGCTACAAAGGACAGGTTAGTCGGCGGTGCAGAACAGGCATTGGGTGGGAAGGGTTTGCTAGGACTGCTAGCAGGACCGCGGCAGTAAACGTCGGGTGGTGCAACGGCATGGGTGGGGGGAAGGGGTTGCTTAGGGACTTGCACCTGTCAGCGACAGGTAGTCGAGGCGGGTGGCAAAGCAGGCCGTGGCTGGGTGAGAGAGGGGTGGTTAACAATCCCCCCCCCATAATTTGGTGGGTGGGGAAAAGGGTTACTTAGGGGCGGAGGTTGACTACCTAAATCCCAATATCATGAAGCTTAATCGAACACATCAAAAAACTTTCAGTATTGGGGTGGTGGCGGGGAAAGGGGATCGCTTAGGACAATACCACACAGCTAGCAAAGGATCAGGTAAAGTCAGGGGTCCGTGCACCAGGGGTCAGGGACTGCTTAGGGGTTGGTTGCCTCCACCCCTTCCCCCCGCCGGCTCCTACACCACTGAGAATCATGTTTTTTTTCATGAAACATTTGGACACTCTCGCATGGCAGACACAACCCTTGTGTCAGTGACATTATATACAACAGTTCGGTTTGGAATGTCAAAATTTTCGTGTGCCCCCAGGTTGCCCCCACAAAATTAATGAAGGGAAGCTAAAAAGGGGGGGGGGGGTGTCATTCGTAAAATCCATGCACATATATTATCATAGTAAGGGCCAAGGGGTGATTCGAACATAGATCAAGTAAACTACGAAAGCATGTAATGTCGCTGTTTTCTTTAGCAGACCGACGGCAAAATGCAAAATGTCGTCATGCATAGGGCAAACTTTTCGGCGGGTGAGGTGAACGGGGAAAATTTTGGACGCTGGGATTTCGGAAAAAATTGGCAGCTAACCCCGCCCAAAAACCAGCTGACCGAGTTTCGGCGACTGGTGTGTCGATAAAAAAAGATTTGTGTAATGATGTGTATCCCCCCCCCAAAAAGAAAAAAAAAAACAAATTGGTGCCACCTACAAACTTTCAAGGGTCGCCTCAGTACCCCTGCTTGAAAAATCCTAGCTACGCCACTGGTTTTGTAAGGGGTGTCTAAGGCATTCGTCATATGAATAGTTTATTAGTACTATAACAGGAGAGAGTGGATGGCAAGACATGGAAGAGATAAGATTCGAGTGTTGACCTACTAGAATTTTCTTAAATATTGGGTCTTCTCCTTTTCACAAATGTTGACATTGTCGGTGCAGCGGGGGGGCTAGGGGATAACTACAGGGATTCGACATCTATTTCAGAAAGTACTGTAACTATGACTTCTCATAATGTTGGAGGAAATCTTAGCCATATTTATCAGTCGAATGTAGCGGTATACGGAGATAGTACGGGAAATGACAATCATGAATAGATGATTTGAATACATTGATTTAAAAAATGATTTATACTTCATCAGATATTGATTTGAAGACATGCACGTTGGGCAGTGGGATAAGAGAGGGGGATAGGAGAGGGAATAAAAAGGAGTACAGAGCTTAGGTGGCATAAGAGGAGGATAATTAGAGGGGGATAATGAAGGGAGAATTAAATGGGGATTTGGGGAGGATAATGCAGCAATTGGGGCAAATAAAGGGGGAATAAGAGGAAAAAAAATCAGGGGGAATAAGAGGAAAAATCAAGGAATCATGAGGAAGAATAAGAGGGGCAATACGAACGAGGGATACGAACGGATAGCTGGGGAAGGGTTGGTGATTTGGCGACTCATAATTGGGAGATGGGGAGGTATGGGGATCCCCCCCCCAAAAAAAAAATGAGGGAACGAGGTGCGTGGTGCAGCTCATCGGCGCGAAGCGCCGCATGAAGCTAGTTCATCAGATTGTCTTGCTAACAATGGTACATGTAAGCATGAAGCTTTTCAAATTAGCAGCAATTGGATCATAGTGTGGACTGCGGAGGCACCCATCGACTGCGCGCAGTCGAACTTCTCTAGTTTTTCTTTTTCTCCTATTTCTTTCTCCTGGCATACTAATATAACTAATTATTAATTATTGGAACAGTCGGTGAATTGTTGCATCGACACTGCAAAAGCGATCACTTTGAAACATTTTCGGCAGTCAGAAAATAAATTGTGGAATGTGAGCAGGAATTATAAATGATCGACGAAAACCAAATTGTATGGGCCTAACTACGCAACATTGTGAACATGCTTGCTCATTTACACCAAGTAGGTCCGGCAAAATTTCCCAGCAATATGGGACAGGAATCAGAAAATGGGTTTACGATTTTAAAGAATGTGTATGGCGTACACATTTGTCTGCTTCTTTCTCTGCCTGTGTGACTGCCTTCTTTGTCTTTCCTTCTTTCTTTCCTTTCTTTTTCGTATAATTTACTTTCTGGCTGTCTGCTCTTTCCTCGCTTTCATTTTCAGACTTTCATTCCTTTTTCTTTGTTTTTCTTCTTTCTTTCTCTCCTTCCTCCTTTCTTTTATTTTTTTTATTGTTTCTGTTTTTCTGTATTTTTCTATATCTGTCTGTATTTCATGTCTGTCTGTTTTGTTCTCTGTCTATTTATTTCTGTCTGTCTGTATTTCTTTCTGTATCTGTCGTGTGAGTGTGTGTGTCTGTCTGTATGTGTCTGTCTGTATTTCTTTTGTCAGTCTGTATTTCTGTCATGTCTGTCTGTTTTCCTGTCGATCTGTCCTGCCATTTCTGTCTGTCTGTCTGTCTGTTCTATTTCCTGTCCTATCTGTTATTTCTTTCTTTCTGTCTGTCTCCTATGTCTTTGTGTCTGTCTGTCTGTATTTCTGTCTGTCTGATTGTATTTCTTTCGGTCTGCCAGATTTTTTCTGTCTGTCTGTCCTGTTGATTTAATTGTTTTGTCGTATTTCTTTCTGTTTCGTACTGTCTTTATGTCGATCGTCTGTCTGTATTTCTGGTTGTCTGTTTGTCATGTTTGTCTTCTTCCCTTCATTCCTTTCTTTCTCATTTGTCTAGTCATCTTTTTTCTACAGTTATGCAATATTTAAAAGACTGTATGATGATGATGATGAATGATGAATGAGAATGCTGATGATGATGATGATGATATGATGGTGATGGTGATGATGATGATATATGATGATGATGATGATGATGATGATGTATGATGATGAATGATGATGATGATGTGATGATGATGATGATGAGCGGATGATGATGACAGCATTTGGATTTGCCCGTTTCGGAGCTTTATTTTTTTGATAAGGTGAATTCTTGTCTCGGCTACCACCGATCAGAGCTGATCAGAGAACATAACTGGAGCAGTTTTTTTGCAAGAGCGTACCTCTATTGCTCGAAACTATAGAAGGTTTAGTCGCGGTTGACAAATCAATTCACGAAATAGTGATAAACAATCAGAAGAAGAATATAATAAGTTTTTAGAACAGTCCGCATTTTCTCATTCATCAGCGTCATCCTAACATGGAAATGTTTCTGATGGATTCGGCATAATGGCATTACGAAATATAAAGTGGTGTAAACGTTTGCGGAATATAACACAGTTTTGTAAAGTTTTGTAAAGGCAAAAATGATGATCTATCTCATCTCCGATTACCGAATCATTTAAGCAATTTTACATCCCATCGGTTGAGACGGAAAATATCTCTGCAATGACTGTGAGGGGTGGACTTAAAGTCCAAAATTTAACAATGTTTCAAATAAAAAAACTAGAGGGCAAATTCGGGCTGCGCGCAGCCGATGGGGTTATGCCCTGCCGCACCCGTCCAATTCCAACTTTGAATGTACGGGGCATTGTAACCTTGACCGGTTCAACTCTGAAATCTCATCTATGCGCCATAAATCATACTTTACCCAAATTACATCAATATTCGATAAGCGTTTCCAGTTATCGTGGTTAAAGATTATACAGTATGGGCTCCTGCGTGACGCTTTGACTCTTGACCCTTAACCGCAACACTATGATCAGTTCATTGTACATTTATAACACTTACTTCACGACCAAGTTACATGCAATACTCCGATAGCGTTTCTCAAATTATTATTGTGGTTAACTTTAAGACATTAAGTATGGAGAGCTTGTGACCTTGGACCTTTGACGCTTTTTAAGATTGAAATGTGATTGTTTAATTGGTACCAATTTATAATACATTACTTCACCCAAGTATGCATCAATCGGACGACCATTCTTAAGTTATCATGGTAATGAGCCAAATCCAGACATCTATCACTCCTCGTAGACCTTTGACCTTGACCTTTCAACTCCAAAATCTCATTCAGTTCATTGCGTGCCCTATAATACATACTTCACCCAAGTTTACATTCAAATCACATGCCTTTCGTTAAGTTATCAATGTTAACGGCCGAAATCAAACGTTTTAGGCCCTGTTGACTTTGACTTTCTGGAACCGGGACACCAAAAATCTAATCAGTTCAATTGTTGCATCTAATACATACTTCAAACTAACACCGTTCATCAAAATCCAACGAGACCATTCACAAATTATCGCGGTAACGATCCCATAGTCAGAGCATATTTTAGGCCCGGTGACCTTTGAACCTATTTTTTTTGACCGCATTTCAAGCATCCAAAATTCTTATCAGTTGTCATTGTTGCGTTCATAATACATAGCTTCATCCACAGTTACATCAAAATCCTAACTTTCCATTCAAAGTTCTAGGGTAAAACCCACGTCAGACATTATTTTAGGCGCAGGTGAACCTTTGACCTTTCAACCGCCCAAAATCTAATCAGGTTCATTTGTTGCTTCATAATCATACTTCACCAGTTACATCAAAATGACCGGCCGTTCACAAGTTATCGCAGTACGAGCCCAAAATCAGACATATTTTAGGCCCGGTGACTTTGACCTTTTGACTCCCAAAATCTATCAAGTTCTCATTGTTGCGATCCTAATACATACTTCACCCAAGTTACATCAAAATCAACTTTCCATTCAAAAGTTATCGCGGTAACGAGCCCACGTCAGACATATTTTAGGCCGTGACCTTTGACCTTTGCTTTTCAACTCCAAAATCTAATCAGTTCATTGTTGCTTCAATAATACATACTTCACCAGTTACATCAAAATCGACAGGCCGTTCACGAAGTTATCGCGGTAACGAGCCCCAATCAGACATATTTTAGGCCGCGGTGACGCTTTGACCTTTGACCTTTCAGCTCCAAAATCTAATCAGTTCATTGTTGCCGGCCATAGTCTACTTGATCCCAGTTACTCATGCAAATCGGAATCAGCGTTTTTTAAGTTATCGCGGTAACGAGATCCGGTAACGGACGGAACGGACCGGACGGACGGACAGCGGAAGGACGGACGGCACCAATACCCTTTTTTCTCCCTCCGTTTTGGCAGATTTTTGATAACCCTTTTCGATGTACGCCGTAGCATCGTCCCGACCGTGAAAAACCAACCCTTTTTACGCGTTTTTTCACCACGCGCATGGTGTAGCGACGGTGTAATCGGCACTGGCCCCGCCCGGGCGAAACCACATAATGCCTCCGGCAAACTTCGTTGCGAGGCATAAAAAATCGGAGCTGCAAGTCAAGCTATGTGATATCTATTGACGAAGATCCATAATGAACCCTGAAGAAATGTACTTCAAAATGATGAGTGCTTTAAAACAGTAAAGTTTATGAATACCCAGCTATTCCTGGGTCTGTTTTCCCTATAGTAGACTGCTTGTATACCTGTAGGCCTATAATCCATAGGGCTATGCATGCGGTATTTCGTATTGTGTTTTAGATCTCCGACTCGCATAGTGACACAGACAGATTTTTATTGACTGCCACAATAATCAATCATAATCGATTGCCAAAAGGTAACAAGATGAAATAAGTGTATGAAAAGAATCAATATTTTCGGCTTTTATATGAACTAAATACGAAAACATTTTAAGATAAGTTTAAGCAACCGAAAAATATTTTCTCCGATTGTACTCATCTTATCTGTGAAACAAAATCATCTGTGACAAAATCCATAGAAGATAGATACTAAGAAAAAAAGAGCGCGCACAGCGGTATACCGCGCGCGGCGAATGCTGGCTTGGCGAACTGTACAGGCCGGGCGCCATCTTAATCGGGCAAAATGTGGCACTTTGCCGATTCCCAGCACAACGGAACAGTAATATCTAACGTGGATATAATTGATCATAACGGGATATTTTGGTGAGAACGGTCTAGAAGACTTAGTAAAATGCGTGCCGATCCCAATGCAAAGCAATCTTGTTGAGCTATTACTTGTTACTTTATAGCTATTTTGGCCATTTTGAGGCTAAAATTAATTTGTTTGTAAAAAAATCGAGTGTGTGTGCGAGTCAAAAAAATTAATAGAGAGGTTTTAAAAGCCCATTAATCAATACTACGCTCGATCCAGAACAATGCATCCTCATCCAACACAACTTGCCCTCTTGGGGGCATTGGTCACTTTTCTGGGCAAAAATCACAATTTATGATTTTGGTAAAAAGAAATCGATAATTTATAACAGAAACAACAAAAATGAACTAAATGACCAAAATATCCCTTGTTGGTAAAAGAAATGCTTGCGGCACACCTTTAACACAATAGGATAGGCTTGTTAAAACCTTTTCATTAAATGCTATGATTGTGATTTTTAATTTTTGACGAGCAAAACCGATTAAAAAGTGGCATTTTTGACCCAAAATGGCCAAATAGGCTAATCGTAAATGAGAAAGTTTGGAGTGATACTCGCATTTTTAGATTTCTGTACATACTTTGACAGCGTTTGTACACAAGTATGAAGCTTCTCTACAGTTACTGCATAATTTTCGCGATAAAAATCATTTTTTTTTTACCAAAAAAGTATAATAAAGAATCATTATTTTTTCCCCAAAAAATGCGGCACATGGTCTATTGGGGTATCATGGTTAAATGCATTTATGCAATAAAGGCCTAAATAAATATTAATAAGCTCGTCAGAAACTTATTTCCGGGTTAAAATCTAATATTTTGACCAAAAATCATAAAAACTGTGATTTTAGCCCCAAAAGTAGCCAAATGCCCCATATTGTGCAATTTATTTGATAAGAATGAATTTCTGGAACAGAGCATATTTATACATAGGATCAAAACACGGTAACTCTGCTATAACACATCTATTCTTAAAATTCTGTTCACTGAACACTGAACTAAGAATTTTAATACCATAGGATATCATTTCCTACTGACGGAAAAATCCAAACAACATTCCGACTAACACGGTCATGATTGTTCTTTGCATCCGCACCTAAAGAGCAGATAGATATTATATCCAACATTCTCCGCACTTCCGCATCAAGAACTCCCGCTACAAGCAATTATGGTTTTATGATGCGTCTCTACGGAATCCAGGGCAAAGTGCGACTTTTGCCCGGATTAAGATGGGCGGACGCTCTACGTGTCGGCACCACTGAACTATGTCGGCACGTCATTTGATCACAGTACGCCCTCTTAGTGTCTCTTAAGGTGTGTGAGTCTCCCTATGAATCGTCACGGCTTACTGGTCATTATGCCGTATCATTTTCCATTCCCTTTATCCTCATGGTCACGCCGAGTCGTGTTTACTTTGCATTCTTCAACTCCTTTCCCATATAGTTTCCAGCAATTCCAGGGTTTAGGCGTTTACTTTCTAATCTTGCATACAATTCAATCCAATCAATCATCAATCAATCAATCATTCTCATCACATCAAATCAATCAAATCATCATCAGTCATCAATCATCAATCAATCATTCCAATCAATCAATCATTCAGGAGACAGCTTTTCAGTCTTATTAACTTGAGTCAATAGTTTCACACCGTGGGAGGCCAAAAAAGTCATTACGGATGGAATTCTCAACATTTTTCCATGTGCATTTCGTTCTTCACAAAGTGCTGCGTAACTTGTAATTTGTGAATAAATTACACCATCATACAAAATGACACCCATCGCATGGAAAGTATTGAGGTATAGGTACGAAGGAATTGGGCTAGTCTAATTTAATTCAAAATCATTAACATTCAGTATAACATGAGTTTTATACTCCTATATTTGCTACTTGTAATTCTTATACGTATTTTCTTCTAAACACCAGTATAGTTTTTGATTATTAATTGTTAGGACATGAAAGGATATGTATTGCTTCAGGTCGGCTGTTAAAGAGCAAACACCTCGTAGACTGCTGTTTGGCCATCTATAGAACACCGATCAATAATTCACTCCCGTAACTAACAGACCTATTCATATACAACTGTGTTTTCATTTATAAAACGAGACTATTAAGGGCCTTTACACGGG
>JZLH01S0012460.1:523-22064 GCA_001188425.1 Eucidaris tribuloides
TCTCAAATTTTGGAGTAGGTCATTTCTCCTCATATACAAACAACGCCGGATAGGATTCGTTGGTCATGGTTGAACGAGGTTCCTTACCTAGCAGTCAATTTCTCGTCTTTCAAGCTCATAAGCGACTTCAATTGATAGGTGAGTTCTTTTTGACTTGGGAGACGAATCTTTTTACAGGCTGTTGATGGTAGGCGCCATTCACGTACAACGCTTTATCTCTTTTATACCAATCCATTTGTTGCTATATCATCTATTTATCGATTCTACCTATCTATTCTATCTATTGTATTATTCTATCCGTCTATCTTTCTTATCTTTCTTAATCTAGCTATCTATCTACTTCTATCTATCTGTATCTAGGTCTAGTCGGGTATGCGTAGTGTTGAGTTGAGTCTGATAGTATACTGTACATATGTAACGAATACATTAAGATGATTGTTACTGAATGCTCCTTGCAATTGAAAGCAGGCACTAAACAGAGGAATACTAAAATAAATTTAAAATAATGATTAAATAAATGAATGGAACAGATAATAATACTATAATAAAGTATATAGATTAAATAGATACGATAGTTTACTGTATTAAATACGACGGACAGAACACATGCATGCATATATTACATACGTACATACACACATTTTGATTGAACAAATTTGAAACGATTACTAATATGACATACTGTTTATAAATCCGATTATGCCATTGTCAAAATTGCATGATAACCTCCTGCTTAGTGTAGATTATTCTATATTGCCATTTAAACACTGTTAGTAGAATTTCTGTTTTTGATCTATCTCAAACAGTCACAGTTAAAAATTAGATCCTTCAAATAAAGAGGGAAGGATGTAGTATAAATGGAGTCACAAAGTTTGACATAATATTCCTTAATGACGTTATTTCGATAGTGCTACAAATGCTGTATATAATTGGAAATCAGCTGTATCCTAGGGAATAGTGGCAGATCTGTTCTCATTAATTTACTGACCAACAAATTGCGTCATTGACTGTCACTCAAATACTAGGAAACAGGGAATTTATAAAATCACACAAACATACGGTGGCTGACAGTTTATTAGTAGCATATGTCCTTTATACCTAATTGTATTTTAGTTATTGATGTGTTTTTCGCCTAACTGTTTGTTTTAACTTCTTGTATTGTCTTATTTTGTTTTTCGTTTTTGATGGTTTCTTTTCTTTGCAAATCGAATTTCTTGTCTTTGGAATGGGTTGAGCTGATTTTTCAGTTGCATGCCAGCGCTGAATTTTTCGGATGTGGGTGTGTTTGTATCGTGTTTTGGTGAAGGGGGGGGGTTGAAATCAAAACGACGCGCATAATGAGAGACGTGAAAATACAGCTTTATTCGGCGTCAGACAAATGGATAACTAGCTTAGTATGTTTTCCTCGTTGAATTTGCGTCTTTCATTGAGACTATTCATTGAGAAGACTATTCAACAGGTATGATCGATACGCATCACCTGATTTACCCTTGGGCCGAAATCCTTTGACGCGGCCAATTTATATCTGGGATGGGTCAATTAAGTGAGGTTGTATGACACGTTGGTAAAAACTGAAAAGGGTGTGTCTTCCTCTTACCCTGATCAATATCGTTTTCTTCCTTACGCTTGGATTACTGTCTAGATCGTGTCATTATATTAACCCTAACAAAGGGCTGGGGGCGCGGAATCGCCCCCTAGCGTTTCGCGCCAAACATGTCTGCGACCGCGGCGAAGCAGTATGCCACGGATTTCATGACTTTATTCTCTTCGAATGTCGCGCATTACTTTTTGAGACCAAATTTGCGACGTCCGGGTACGCGGTTCTCAAGTTACGGTACATTTTGTTACTTGCATGTCACCCAAAAATCGCTCAAAAACGTGATTTTGGTACATTCTCATACAAATTGTGTTTCAGCCAAATTTCATAAATGTATGATTAATCTTTTACTTTTATTGCGTTGAAAATAATTACTTTTGTTGCTGTTTATGACCGCAAAGTGTCCTCCGACAATATTTACAGTCAAATAAACAATAGAAACAAAGGTTTGAAAAAACAAAGAAAATACATAAGCATTTGAGAAAAACCAATAAATATTACATAAAAATCATCTTTGATTCGGATTTTTCTTAATTTCAAAATTGTTAAGAATGATAAAAGAGTGTCCAGACACAAAAATTAGCAGGGTTGCGCTTTAATTGTGTTTACAGCTTAATTATGTTTACGCATAAATTAGCATAATTAATGATATTGAATTAATTCCTGGATAATTAACCTATACAGTCCTTGTAGATTACGTGATGGGTAACGTGCGTGCCGAATTTTCGTGCGCGATTCGCGCGATCAACGCCGAATGATCTCAGGGTGGTGGGGGCGGAATCCGCCGCCCCCCAGATATAGCATAAGCAAAAGAGCCCAGCCTGTATTAGGCTTAAACAAATAGGACCTACGAATTAAGAAAAAAAAAAGGTTTCTTGAAATGAGTTCACACTTTGTCACAAACAGGCGGTTGAAATTTTTTTGGTGCGGTGTTGGCACCATTATGGCGTTGAGAGGGTTGCTCATTAGTTTCCATCTATACCTAATTGGTTGACCATCAAGAACCATGTCTACGTCACAATTGGTGAGTAATAAGCCATAAATAGCTGTTGCCGAAATGGTTTACGCTATAATCGTTGAAAATGATTCTAAAGGAACCTTTTACGAAACCTTTTTCTTAATATAGAGTAAAAGCGTTAATTCGCGTTCAGGACAAATGGGAACAGCTATGTAAGTATTTGAATTTTGCTTTCCATGAGTACAATGTAATTTCATGAGACCATTCAACCAGTTTGAGACCTTTCTATATCGCACATGATTTACCCTGGAAAATCCAATACTCAGATCCGCATTGCGGACTGGGTGTCAAATTGATGTTCAGATCTTATGTGCATGTCGCTAAAAACTGAACAAGGGTGGTTGTTCTCTACTCCCTGAAAGACTGCGATCTGACATTGTATACAACAAATAATCACACCACTTGTACAAAGGATTATATATTAAGACAGGGGACTTAACTCAAATTAGATCCCCAGACTAAAACTTTACAATGCCGCCTTCGGTTTTCCTTTTAAAGCAATGTTAACTATTTGTTGTTGTTGTTGTTGTTGTTCGGTTTTACTCGCATGTCAATCGAGCCTGTACGGACAGGCGCGCCGGAACACTTTCAGTTTTGGAGGGGCAAATCTCGATGGGGCAATTTATGGACAGTTATGAGGTTTCTCGGCGTGTGGGAGCGCAAGCGCACGAGCGGGCATTTTTTTTTTTCAGTTATATTTCATTACGGGGGTCAGAGGGCGGCACTCATTTTCAGTTATGAATTGATGCTTGAGCACTTCTATTGAGCGGATTTGGCGGCAATAGAAATCATATGATATGTATGGTGTTATGTAGCAGAAATTGTGGGGTCTACTAGGGCAGCTGACGGAACATCGGTGAGCGTACGCGACGAACAGGGGGAGGGTGTGCGAGGGGGTCCCCTCCACGGATAAAATTTTGAAAACGATAGAAAGACGCCGTTCTAGCCAATGGTAAATACATATTTTTAAAGGATATACGCCTTCTGACAAAATTATTAGAGATATCATTGTAGTCAGAAGATACAGAGGAAGTATGTGAAAAACTCTTATTGAGTAGTCCATATTCCAGGTAACGAAGCGACTGGGTTGTGTGTGAAGTGATACCCCTCCCACGATTGGAACATTTATGAAAATCGCATAGAAAGACGTGATTCTAGGCCATGGTAAAATACATATTTTAGGTATTATTAAAGATAATTGGGGGATTGTGTAGTCAGCGTTCTCAAAAAGACGTAAAAGACAGTGTGTGACAAACTGTGATTAGTAGTCAGTATTATTGTGGGGTGTAATGATCCAAAGGAACTTATTTGAATTACGCATAGCAAAGACATTTTTATTCTAGCATTGTGTGAATACCATATTATTCACTGGAGATGGAGTAGACTTTCGACGTGAGAGCGTAATAAGCCAAGCGGGGAAAGGGGTGTTGGGAGGGCGTTTACGCCTCCACGCAGGAAATTTTTTGAAAATATACGCTAGAAAAGACGTGATTCTTAGGCATGGTAAACACATATTCTAAAGGTATATTTTATAAATAGGGACTTAGAGTGCTTAAGCAGTCGCGTTATAAGGAGCATTTAAAAACAAATTTCAAGGGAAATAATACTATTATATCTTATGAAAACTATTCATTTACGAAGTAGAGCAAAGCCAGCGAGCGTCCATTTACAATTGCTATTACAGATTCACGTTGATCAGATAATTTTTGTTTTTACGCTATGTCTAAATAACAAAAATCACATTTGTCATGCAATATCCTTTCAGAAACATATTTATGAAACATAACTGAAAATATTATTATACATGTAACTGGTTAGAAAACTATAGAAAAAAGGAAACCTGAAAAGTTTACTGACCGGTATGCTTCACCGTGGCCACTCGATCGAAGAAAAAAGAGGCCATCAACTAATTATGCTTTAGAAGGCATAGTGCCCGTTAGGGCGAAAACTTTTGACATTTTTCAGTTGTGAATATTGACAATTTAATATAAGAGAATTGCCTTATTGCTATTTTTGACTTTATACTGTAATTGATTATTTTTTTTTACCTTCTCACGGGTTGCTCATGGGGGGCAAAAACTTGGTTTGCCCCCCCCCCCCAAAAAACATATTTGGAGGGGGAGTGCCTTTCTGCAATGCCCCCCCCCCCGCTTCCGGCCACCCTTTGTATACACTAATTTACTAACATGTAAGCTGCCCTCAGGGGTGCGAAAATTTTGCATTTTTCCGTTATTTTTCAATTATGAAATTGCACAACGTTTTATACTAAGAAAATTGCCTTTAGTGCTCATTTTTGGTCTTTATACTGGTCATTGATGATTATTTTTTACCTTTCAGGGGGCACATTCGGCGGGGGCAAAACTGTTTCGCCCCCAAAAATTTTATTTTGGGGGGGCAACTGCCCCCTTGACCCCGCTTCCGGCGCCCGTGATGTACGAATCATTAACGCCAAATAGATTCATTGCATACATGAATTTACTTTTTATGGCGATATATTATTTTAATATGACGTTTATTTAATGGATTACAGAAAAATAAATGTCAACTACTATTATTTCCTATCACGTAATTAGGCCCAAAACTCATTATTGTGATCTGGGCTTATTATCTTTTGCATTATTCATGATGTCTAGACGTGATTGTAACCCGCGTTTACCAAATTACACTCGTGAGTTTGTACCAGCTCTTTCGACGGTCGACAAGAACATCTCGTCATAAAAACTTTGTTAATTCGGTGGGGTAAATTTTTAGAAGTTCTACAAAGTCAGCCCAATACCGGAAGGATCGCATGTCAAAGTGCAATCTAAAGGATCACATCGGTTGTCTGATATTCCTATTTCCATCTTTCATTTACTAGTCACTTTTCATACGTCCGCGTGAACACGTTCCCTATCACATGAAATCCTTTTTTCGGACGATATTTCATCAATTTTTTGTTTGCTTTTCTACTATTGTTGCCTTCTCTGATCAATATCGTAGCACTTCAGGAAACCAATTTTTGTTTTTTAGGATGTCAGGTATGAACTTTCTTTCGGTTGCATTTTCGAATGTTATTGCGAGGTATTTTCGGGGAAAAAACGAACCCCATCTATATAACCTTTTAATTTCGACAAAAAAAATCCACACGTTAGTTTTTTTCAACGAATTTTTAGTGGATTTCTGTTTTAGACCATAACATTTCAATAAAAGTCATATTTTTTTCTGTTCGAAAATAAATACGACCACAAATCTGATTTCTAGATGTTTATAGTGGTTTATTTTAAGACCTTTCTCTTCTCTACTGACTGTGTGACCTGAAAGCACAAATATCAGTCCTCATGCTATAGTTCCAGTGCACCAGTCATTCAGCGCCAAAACCTGCAACAACATGGTCGCAAAATTATCGGGTGCGGTTCTATGTAAGGATGTAGTTGAATTTGCGCATCAGAATTCAGACGGGGGGGGGTTACTCAGAGGGGGAGGGGGTCCTCATAATCATAACTTGGTATACAAATACATAATACATCGGACGCAGAAAGTTAATTTGTTGACAAAGAATGGCGCAAATCCCTGGGGTGGGGAAACATCTCACTGTTTTGGCCAGGGAGGGGGAGGAGGAATGGTATGTTGGCCCCTATGAGCAAAACAACATTATTTTACAAACCTGGGAATTTCGTCAAAATGAATATACCTGACCGTTATCCTTTTTAAAACAGAACATTTCTTCTCAATTCCGAAATTAATTCCGAATCCTAGTGATTTATCCGTTCGTGATTACTTGTATACCTGACCTAGGTTTTATGAAAATGTATTCACTCCTTTGAAATATAAGATAAATAACAACAGTATACCTACTGATGGACGGGCGGACGGACGGACGAAAAGACAACCGGTTTTTATTGCCCCACCTCGATGACTTAAATGCTCCAGTCAGTCGATTTTTGTAGACATCAAAATAAGAACTTCCCAGGTTATATTATTTTGTTATTCTCTATAAATATAAAAATAAAATGCAAAAAGGAACAAACAATTATCACCTATCGTAAAAATACGTCTAACCGTCCATTTCAGAAATAGAATGTGTGAAATTCGGCACTATCTAGAAGTGGGTCGCTATAGAAGAGATGAACATTAACATAACCCGAGCAGAACCGACCTAGTTAGTTTGTAGGGCTGCTGTTGATATTTTAATATTTCCTCTCGAACGCAAATTTCTATTTCCAAACACCCGGTAAAGTCAAATCGTGTGTCGAGTGACGCCTAATTAATTCAGAGACAACACCTCTCACTCGAGGGCAACAGCTCGAGAAATAAATAATAACAAATTGATAATAGGACTGGAGGCATGCTTGCCGTTGGAATTAAAAACTACTTCTGAAGTAGGTCGTATAGTGTTGAATTTATCAGACGAACAATTTCAAGCTCTCCTAAACTTTAAGAAATCCCCCTACTCGAATATGAAAGTTGTAAGCAATCATTGTTCTAAACGAAATGATCTGAAAATTACAGAACGGTAAATGATATTATGTTTTTTATTGACTTTATGTATGGATTAATCTCAGTAATTTGATATTATCTTACAACACATAAAGGGAAAAATATATAATTATCCGTAATACTCTTTTTAGTATTTATGCGTGCTGATTTTAAGTTTGGCATGATATTATTTTTCAAAGCTTTACGAAATTTTCCAAATCATTCCTGCCAGTGCACAAAACAAATCGCCCTACAAATGTAACATTGTGACATGTACATCTTGGACTATAATTTGCTTTGTAAGAAAATGTTCCTATAACCCATGATCGCTTTCGAATGGAAAAAACTTGGCTATAAAATATACGAAAATATAAAAATGTTTATTTTGCTGTTTAGCATTCTTTTAAACTCACAATTACGAATCCAGTGCATCATTTCCACGGTCCCTTTTATATAAAGCGCGTAGAGACATGCCTATGTGTTATGCGCTATGTCTCATAATTCGTATCATTACTAAACAAACTGCGAGACAGGGTAATCATTACCACTGAAGGGAACCGGAAATGCGTCATAGTCTGGCGGGCATTCACGGGTGTATCCAGAATTTTCGTACAGGGCGGGGAGGGGGGGGGGTGGTCTCGCCTGATGTTGGAGCAGCCTATGACATCTCAAGGTAAAAAATGAAGGAAAAAAGAGAGAATAGATCGCACATTAGGAACAATTTGAGCGCCTCCCACGGCTAACGTTACATTTGAAACTAAGATACACACATAAACACAACAACAACAACAACAACAAAAAAGCAAAAACAAATAAGACAAACAACAGAACCCAACATTATCATAAGCTGCAAACAGTGGTATCTTCGTCGGTGGAATGTATGACTTACTGTGCAAGAAATTTAACAGGCTACCCCATGAAAGACAATACCTTAAAAAGAGGGCACTGAACTAGTAAAAATAATATTCTCCCTCTTTTCTTAACAACTTTTACTGCTTAAGGAGAGGCCATGGTCATTTTGGTCCCCTTTGAATCCGCCACTGGTCACTGCACCGCTTCGTTTTATCATAATCCAGAGTGTACTTCTTGCTCTTTAGGGGCTATCCCAGACTCTTTGGTTTAAGTAACGGATATCCTCTGGTTGTTAATTTCGGAAATGGCTTTCTCAGGAGGGGCATTAATTAAGGCCAAGCGGTGCGTGTCGCCGGTTGCAAGTAAAAGGATGACAATTATTGTTGAACCGGTACATGTATACTCTGTGCACCAAACATGTTACTTCTTTGAGTTCATTGTATTGTGCCTTGAGCTTAATCACGACAACTGAGTAGTCATTTCTTTTTGTTGAAGAAACTTAAAACTACGGGAGATTTAGGGAGAAGAGAGCTTTAAAAACATAAACAAAAGAATCAAACAGAAAAGTGAAAAAGCGACATACATCCCATTTAACAAACAGAGTAAAGCAAATACAAATTTCCATTTTACGGATAAAAA
Organism: Eucidaris tribuloides; assembly: GCA_001188425.1. Lineage (NCBI taxonomy): Eukaryota > Metazoa > Echinodermata > Echinoidea > Cidaroida > Cidaridae > Eucidaris > Eucidaris tribuloides. The sequence goes on from JZLH01S0012460.1 coordinate 9,085, forward strand.
TTTATGTTTGAACAAATTCTGAATCTATTCTCTTCGTATTGTTTCTGGGTAAGTCCTAATTAAGTAAAACGGTAAGTAAGTAAGAAAGTAAGTAAGTGAGTAAGTAAGTAAGAAAGTAAGTAAGTGAGTAAGTAAGCAAATATATAAAGAAAGAAATGAACAAATAAATCAATAGGCATGTAAAGACGAAACATTATTTTGTAATGATCGAAAATAAGCATGATCCAATTTTAATATGACACTCTTGGTGAATATCAAAGCTTGAGTTGAGAACACTGAGCATGAAAGAATTTCGTTGTTTCCAACGATGCAAGCTTGTGGCAGGAAATAATACATCACTGAATTATATTTTTTTTCTATCATAATTGATTTTGATTTACAAATGCTTACAACAGTAACACTCAGTTACGTGAATATTACTACCTACCCATATTCCGCTTCCTGCATGGCATGCACATTTTGACTTCCTTCTTGAAATACGGATAAGTTGTCATCTAAATTTGTGTTTCTATTAGAAAGCGATCCAAAAAACAAAAACAACGGGCGGATCTAGAAACGGAACAAGGTGTACCTCGTATTGCCAATTTTGATTAAACAGATTTGTGACACAATAATGCAGTAAATTAATATATGAAAACGGTTGCATGGCAGAGAAATCCATAAAATCAGCAACTGAAGGGAAGTGACTTTGCAAATAAAGATCTTGCTGTAGCACCACAAAACACGGGGAAGTAGGAAATTCGGCCCTGATATTATGTTCGTGGCAACAAATAGGCCATGTCACGTTGAACCAATTTAACTTACTTTCCTCGCGGTTTGGGGGAATTATGATACGAATACAGATGCTGAACGATGAACGTAAGGAATACCAATTGCATGGAGAGGGGAAAAACATGTGAAGACCCTTTTCTATCATTTTTATCAGCAAACACTTTTCTTGGACAGCGCGTGACACACCATAATTGCTTGCATATGCACTCCAGGTCAGACTAATGTACATTCAGACGAAAAAGAAAAAAAAACTTATCCATTTATTTAAGTGTGAAAAATGTGATCAATCCAAATATCCTAAAACTTATTACTTTTTAATCCACCTGTGGAGTCAACCTGTTAATCCAAGGTTCATTGCTCTGGAAATGTAGTGACCAATTAGTCAAATGAAAGAAAAGAAATCAGAAATAAGAATTTGTATGAACATATTCAAGAGTCAGCACTTATAGTCCTATTGTGCTCCATACGATTGCGGCTGCGGACCTATTACAATTTTCATTTTGACTGACTACAAACATTGAACTACAAGGTCTTACATTTTAAGTGACTAATTGGAACATTTGACAAATGACCCTTTGGTTCAGCGGCCATTTAGACCAATTACCACTCTGGACATAGATCCAATAAAATGTGCTTTTGATCAATTAAATGACGGAATGAAGCGTTGACTTCTTCGATCAATTGCTTTATTTACTGATGATCCTTTGGAATGATAAAAATGATTTCTTTGGGAGAAGACCCCGTGGATCAAGGTCCCTTTAGACCAGGGGTTCTCAATTAGCGGCGCGCGCGCCACTTTTGGCGCATTGGGCCTTCCGAAGTAGTGCGTGGACGCCGCTATGAAAAAAAAAATGGTGTAGTTTGATTTGAATTTGTATTTCTGTAGTTAACATTAATTAGAACCCTTCTTGGCCACTTAAAAGGCCTTATATTTAAAATCTTCGGGGAAGGGGTTTCCGCCCCCTCGACCCCCCTGTCAGGGGCCCTGGGGGGGGGGGTCTGGACCCTTTCGCCGCGACGCTTTGCTTGCGTGTTGGATAGTGGCGCAGTAAAAATTCTCGATAACAAATATGGCGCTTTAATAATAGTAATTGAGAAACCCTGCTTCAAACAAATGACCCTTTGGTCGCACGAACCCTCAGATTACCTTTCGACCAATGACCCTTTGAATCAATGGTTCTATGGATTTCTGGACACTTTGACCAGTGACATTTTGGATCAAAAAAACCCTGATGGGATCAATAGAACTTTCGACCAGTGACCCTTTCAGAGAATGTCCTTTTGGATCAAAAGCCCCTCTGGCCTGTTTGGTCAATGACCCTTCGTCTAAAGATTGTTCGAACTGTCTGCATCTTCAGGCAGAATTTTACCTCAGTGCAAAACTACAAACAATATTATTCGAAAACACTAATACTCGTAGGAAACAAGTCTCAGAGGTGTCAGGCCTTTTGAAGACTGGGAAACCAAACAGGAAACAGGTAAAAACACAAATCTAAAACTCTGTTGATGTGACCACTGACCAGGCAGGAATTTTACAACCAGAGAGTGCCAGACACGTACGAAACCACTGAAAACATTGAAGCTCGTTTGACAACTCAGCATTACCTAAGGGTCAACTTGTGGGTGTGCGTGATCTCAGACATAACTGTAAACGGTTTTGGAAAGAAAGTTTTATTGAAACAGTAAAAGTGAAATATACCAAAACCAACATACCCTCTTGAATTTGAGTTCAAAATGGTCCTAAGAATGTGGATCGTTTTGTTTCTCATTTTGTTTTCAATTATCTCAATATTACGTTATGTTTATCATGCACCTACTAACACATGGATATGTGTTTATGAAGTATTGATAGCCTCCCCCTCCCTTAAAAAAAGAGGGGAACTGGTTGAATCTACCTGAAGAGGAAGGTCTGTGATATCCATATTTTCAGGATATCCAGGGCACATATGCCCGCGTGTCCTAAATGAAGTTCTCGTGCAACCCGGAAATAATAGCGATCGAACACCTGAGAATAAGCATATGATCTTCTGCAACAACCATACCTCTACTCAGCCAAACTGGTTTCCGCGATCAGCGCTCATTCGGAAAGGAAAGGCTTAGAGGGAGATTTAAGAGAGCTCGTAAAGTTCAAGAAGTCATGAGAATCATAATCATACATGTAATGTCATTATGTTATCAGGTTTAGCACTTCGCCAACACATGTTCCAACATGTGATGTCCGTCGGTGTTTATTGATAGAGACACGACCTGTTGAATATCTTTGTCTTCACCGGCGCATTCGCAAACCCTCGTACAGCATGTTTCCATGGAAACATCACATAATATTAGAGTGTTTAAAAATGAACATTTTGTACCGGCACAGAGAGTAAGTTTGTACTCCTTACATGAAATGAAAATTAGTGCTGAATCAACTGAGTTCACCGAAATGTGATTATGCAGCAGGAATGTGCTAAACTTGATTGCATATTAGATGATGACAGAAAATTCACTTGTGAAAATTAATCAAAGAATTAAGGAGCATAAACGAGGATATGTAAATTTAAAAAAAATACAATAATTAAACAAAAAGTGTGCCCAATAGGTAAAGCAGTGGATCGTAGGTGAAAGGGCATCCTTGAAATGTGGAAGACTTGCAATTTTGTCTAATTCCTGTTGTTTTGTTAATTTTGATCGAAAACAAGGAAATTTCGAAGTTGGAAATTTAAAATCTCCTTTATGATCCCAAACTTCCGTCTGGTTCGCCTGAAATTAGATGCCCTCCATACAGCACCTCGATCGTAGTCAAAATTCAAAATTTCAAAATGAAGGGCAATTAGCGGGAAATGTATGAAATGTAACAACAAATGCGTCAACAGATGTGGCGATGCTGGGTATATCTCATAATAGCTGTTTGGTCACATCACGTTATTTGAAAACATCGACCTTCTCCGTTACAGACCAATATATTACTCACTAAAAACGTAAGAAATGGGAATTTTTTTTATAAAACAACATTATTTTCAACTTTATTGCTCATTGAAATAGTTTGATGTAGATATATCTAACGCTATTTAAAGCTTCGTTATCAAACATGCTACTTTTTAAAGCAATTTGGAAATATATCTAACATTTGCCGTGCCCACCACAAAACAAAGTTATTTTCAACATATTTATATTCAAATTACAGTATGATTTCAGACCTCTGTACCCATATGAATGAAAATAATGTATGGCACTGATTCTGGAGAAATGTGTGCTGTATAACTCAAGTTCTTGATTACGCAAGTTACCCCATTCTCCCCGCACTGCAGATATTTCAACTTCCTCCTTCTCACCCAAAGTAGTATTGTCTTTTTATCATATCCCCTCCATCAATATTATAACAATTTGATCCTAATACCAAGCCAAAATCATTACTTAGCTTGAAAGAGAAAACAGTCATCAGATTCGATAATAAACGAACGGTTGTCTTTTGTATAATTGAGGAACTGAAATTACCATGATTACCTGAAACCAAGTTTTCTTACAAGGTTCTCAGGCGATCATGTTGCAAAGTATCGATGGTTCGACACAACGATATTCTTTTTTCGGAAAAAACGACTTTAAGGGTATTGAACTTTGTATCAAGCTATTATATGAATGTAATAATAATAATAATCTACTCCTTCGCACAACGAACATGGATATATCGACACCTGTTCTTCGATCTTTTGGACTATCAGCCGTATGGCAATGTTCTCTTTCGAATATCTTCCATTTCTAAAATAATTTAGAGAAATAAACAAAAAAAAAACTCTGCTTCGAAACCTAACTCCGGCCCCTCAACATAGGAATTTTGGCTTTTCCTTTCGGTCAAAGCCCCGGACAATCATAGTTTCTATTTGTTCTCTTGAGCATATCAATCAGCATTTTTGGAATAGATTCTTGAATTTCTGTCAGGTAATTTGTAATAATTTGATGAATCAGTTTCTCTCACCTCCTCCCAGGATACGGGTGATTCACAACTCTCTTGCCTTTTGTTGCTGGACGATCATAAAGACGCTTTGCAGATATGGATATGATCGATATCCTATATCGATCCGTGGGTTAGTTGTCGACGAACGGCGATGTTGACATGGATGTTGTCATTTATCGAATAAATATCGAGAGTTTACTGTCATTTGGCTGAACTCTGACTACCTTCTTTTTCCAGAACAATGACAAAGCAGGCATTTACAATACCGTCAACAAATTATTCACGTTTACACTGGCCACACAAGGCTCACGTATAATTGTGCTTATTAGAAAGTTGATGTCCACATGAAATTTCTTGTTGTCTTTAAACAGTTAGACTACAATATAAACCTCCCACCAACCTGTACACCTTCCATGCGAAAATGTCGAGGTACATGTATATCGGATACTGTATTAGCCCAGGATCACTGCGTGTATATGCAGCACTCAAGGAACACTGCAATTTTCTTCATGCTGCTGGTCGATCCAGCATCATTTCCCCTGAGGGCTACGTTTGAGGTCGAGGCTATGATCATTAATGCTCACATGACATTGAGTAAGAAAAAGACGTGGAGTTTTATACGCTCTTGAGCATTCTTCAACAAACTTTCTCTCTCTCCCTAAAATCAACAATTCATCTCCGCTTTATGCGAATAAACGGAAAACATTGTCAGTTTGAAACAATTAATTAGAGGTGAAATCCTTCGAGAGGTTTTCATTGCCAATATTATTTCTAGTTATCATTCATCTTTATGACGTAAGAGTAAACAGTTTTGTACGGAGTTATATTTCAATTATCGGTCTCCTTAAAGCCGAAGTGTAGTTTTGGTCGATCAGACAACCTTTTCGTCAATCGTTCACAGAGAATTCTCTAGACATCAGAAAACAACATCAAACCCACTGAAAATTGTTTATAGTGACAAAGTGTGATTTTTAAATTACGGGAGAACAATTAGTGGTGTACAATACCGATGGAAAATGTCAGTCCCCCCCCCCCGCGGAATTTTTAACATTTTGAGCAATTTCTAAAAAAATAATTGGAAAAGTTTCAGAGCGAGCAATTTTCAGGACAAATCATATCTATCTAAAAAAAAATGCAAAAATGTTCCTTTTTTGACCGTTCATCAAAACTATAGGGCTACTTGGGCTTTAAAATTGGATAACGGAGAGAGTGTTCTACGTCACAATGACGACACACAAACATATTTATCGCAATTCTGCAGGGGCGATGTCAAATTGCCTTATCCAAAGATAATCATTAATACCTCAGAAAATATAATTGGTAACAACAATTCTGCACTATTTTAAGCGAGCTAGCAACATTTGGGAATAATTCCCATTATTCATACCCTGGACAGAAATTGTTGCTAGGTTTTCCGCTAAACAGTAGACAGCTGTTGCTTAACCCTGACACAGTTTGCGTTTATTGTTCTCGGATTGGAACAGTTCCTCTTTCGGTCAGAGCCCCGTCTTAGGAGTCATTCCGTCTTTATTTTAATGTAATCAAATCTGGGATCGAATACCGTCACCCACACCTGCTGGTCTTCCGAATTCAAAGAAGTAAAATGGTGACATTTTCCGTAAAAACTTCACGCGGACGGAAATTGTAGCATGGTGAACGTTATTTAAAGGAAGTCTCCGAAAATTTGAAAGAAAATATAAACTAAAACAGGTGGAAAGATGTGACGGTAAGAATCCATGCTAATCCTATCAGCACCATGGCAACAAAACTCCACTGACTTTGCAGGCGACATCCTGAGCGTGGAACTGAAAGGGTTATGGGCTAGTATCAACTGTTGGCCCACTGCCCTTGACTTACGTCTCATGTAAGCATATCAAGTCCTCTGACCAGCTCTGTATACAGGGTGGCCCAGAAAAAAAACGGAACTGTATATTTGCTCATCTCTGTGTAGTTTGTCTGACAGACTATTCGTTTTGCGACTAGGATGGAAGCAAGATCATTCATTTTGGTCAGGTACAGTTTCATTTTAGGACCATTTTTTTCTATGAATTAATGTAAATTCTCATGTGCGCGCCAGTTTACGTCTAATTTCAGTGGGACGCTATTATGTAGGACGAATCGTTAACCGATTAATTAACCGCTAGAAAAGATAAAATATAAAAATCGTCGATCTACAGTGGCGACCGAAAGTATCGTCACGTTCCGAACGCGTGTAAACGCGATTCCAGAAACGAATATTCGTTTCAAGAAACGCAAGCACGCATTTACTACGCTGGTTTTTCGTTTGAATATCGTTTCATGAAACGTGTTTCAGTGAACGCGTTTGGAACGTGACGATACTTTCAATCACCACTGTAAGTGTTGTATTACTCAGTAAAAATGACACGCTATCAGATGAATGGGAAAAATAGTATTTTTTATTGGATAAGAAGGGGGGAAAATGATAAATTTAGTGTATCGTTTTTTCTGGGTCACACTGTATAAACGGAATCATTAGATATCAAGATTTGCCAGACTATAGTCTGGCACGGTGAACGGCAATTGGCGGGAAATGTATGAAAAATGACAACAAATGCGTCGACAGATGTGACGATGTTGGGTGTATCTCATAATAACTGTTTGGTCACATCACGCTATTTGAAAACATCGACCTTCTCCGTTACAGACCAATATATTACCCACTAAAAACATTTTAAAAACGGGAAAATTTTTGATAAAACAAAATTATTTTCAACTTAATTGCTCATTGAAATAGTTTGATGTAGATATATCTAACGTTTGCCGTGCCGACCACAGGCACCAGCCTACTTCATTGTTTATATCAGTCACCAAATGTCAACATAATTCTTTGCTTGTATTTGTTAATTTTATTGTATTGTGATGGAAATAAAATTATTTCAAACAAAATCAAAATAAATTATCATCTTATTCAGATTGCACATTGAAATAGTGTCATCGGGGACCTGGTTTCATCTAGATTATGTCTAACTTTTCAAAGGAATTACCATCTCAAATATAAATGGATTCACTAAATTTCTCAAATGTCATTCTAGGAACGGTCAAAACTATGTTTTTCACGTAGTTAAAACCGTTGGGAAAATGGTTATCCAAATTATTGTTCTTTAGGAACACCAACGTTTCTCTTAAGGCCGCTATACACCGCACGACGCGACGGTCGGCGACAAGGGAAGATCGTTTTATCTTGCGATGTATAGCGATTCGCGACGCGACAAGATGGTTTTTAGCAAAGACTGAAAATGGTCGGTTTTCCACGACGAACTGTCCGCGACGGAACTGTCTCATCGTGAACCGTCGCGTCGTGCGGTGTATAGCGGCCTTTACATGTACATTTACTTTTTGGATGACCTTTTAGTATGTCCTTAAGACGCCTTGTAATTTTTGTTTTCTTTATAGAGAATCTTTGCTAAATCCGGAGAAAGCTGATTCATTATTAAGTTACAAGAAACACCGATTTCTTTCAAAATACATACAATATCTATGAAAAATACAAACATAAACTTGACAAAACACGAAAATCGTAGGCCTTCTCGATAATTATGCCGACAATGGTCAAATTCCTACTCGGCAATGACCGATCAGTCTCTGACCCTTGACCTACCGGATATTAGCTTTCAAGATCTAAGTACTTGACAAGATTTCACGAAAACCTTTCACGGAAATCTTAATACTTGACCATGGACCCGCAACGTCCATGATCTGACGGACAATGACAGTGGTGAAAATTATGACCATTGAGTTGAATGTGTCGAAAGAGTGACCAACTTTGGCCCGTCCATATAATGGATTTACTGAGTGAGGACTGGTCACGGCTACCTGTCACGATGTCATGACTCATCACTGTACATCATCACGTCCCCTACCCTCAGTGTTGTAGTTGTTGTTGTTGTTGTTTTATAGAAGATTCCATTGTATAAAATGAACGTAATCCTATATTTATTAGAAAATGCGTCACCGCGCAAGCGATAGGTAATTGTCCTACATTTCTCTCGCCTCGTCGACAGCAACTTTTATCACCGCGGGATATTTGTTAAATATCAATTCCCATATCATGTTCAATTCTTATGATATACGGTATAATATTTAATGAGGCTCCACCTTTTTTCACATCTCTAATTCGCAGTGTCCGGTGAAAGCGTTCTGAAGCTTCTCACGTTTTAAGAACAAATGTCGCCAGATTTTCCTCATGAACAACAGCCTCCATATACCCTTGTAATATAAAACGTTAGAGAAACATTACAATATGCTCCATCAACTTGTCAACCTGCTGCTTGTAGACGGTCATGGATAGTGTGGCGACGATCTCTAACACATTCACCCGGGGGGGCCAGTCAAACATAATGTTGTACACATGCGTGACCAAAAAAACGCGTTTAAAGGGGTGTTTTTCAGTTTTAGACGCGGGCCGCGCGTGCACGCATTAAGGGTATCAAAAACACCGATTTTCAACAAAAAGGGTGTTTTTGAAAGAATGTTCAAACGCATTTAGGGTATTTTTTCCCCAAAGCTTGTTTTGAAAGACTGGTCAAACGTATTTAGGGTATGTTTAGGGGCTAAAACGTGTAAATGATGCACGCGGAAAACTTGTTTAGGGGGTTATTTTGCACACAGAGAAAAACTTGTTTAGGGGGTGTCTGGAAATAATTTGGTCACGCATGTGTACAACATTATGTTTGACTGGCCCCCCCGGGCACATTCACCCATCATGCCTATTGGCAAAGCCCGTAATTCCGGGGGGGGGGTGTTTTACAACTTATCATATTAGTAAGTGAATGAAAGGAATTATTCAGAGAGGTCAAAATGCAATGAAATAAATTTTTCATTTGTCTCTGTCTGTATTTTAGATCGCAACTGCTGATCTATAATTTTTAACAAACATGTCAGAAAATGAACCAGGAATCGAACCCGCCATCTACAGCTATCCGGGCTACAGCAATACCACCAGGCTATCACTGGTTAACGGCATTGACACGATGAACACAGGACAGAGCTCACAATTCTGACATTGTTATGTTAAATAGTCCAAGGCGGACATTTGTATTATTATTATTAAGTGAATGAAAGGGATTATTCAGAGAGGTAAAAACGCGATGTACTAGATCTTTCATTTGTCTCTCTCTGTATTTTAGATCGAAACTGCTGATCTATAATAACTATAATAACCACATATCACCATAATGCTAAAGAACTGAAAGACAGAAATAAATAAATAAATAAATAAATAATACATACAATATAGATAGATAATAAATTGATAAATAATCTTAATCAGGAAAAAAGGTCGAAAAATTGGTATATTTTGGTGCAAACAATATGCAGAGAAAGAGCGAGAGAAGGAGATACAATATTGAATACGTCATTGATTACATATTGTTTATGAACAATTATTATTGTATTTTAAATCTTTACAATTGTAAATTTCGAAATAGTTGCATAAATAAGCAAAACGAAACAGATATACGGTGTCCCATTATTTTGCACCATGTCATTGTTTATGACTATGCGCATTCTTGTAATCCCTGTTGATATGGTAGTTATTGATATGGCGTATTGCTTGTGAAATTTATGTGTCAGGGTAATTTTATTTAATTTTGAATCTCGAATCTTAATAATGAATCTTAACATAGACGGAGACAGAATGTGGGAGAGAGCTTATCTCGAGTGAGTTTTTTTTTCCGGAATGGGGGATGGGGCCAGGGAGACCCCCTCCCCACCTCTCACCCTGGTCACGCCAATGATTTCACGTCTCAAGATGATGGAATGGGATATTGGCGTCACCTGTAGATGTGGCAACCAAGGACAACAATGACGAAAGGAGTGAGACACAATACAGCAACATGCAACACGATATCATGTTGGTAACAATCGCTTTGGTGTGAGGAGACGCAGAATTATATAATGTGAGTATAGGCTCTCAGAAAGGATGTTTCGGGGGGGGGCGTAGGTCAAGAATGGCTGTTTGGGAGATAGATGGTCTACACATTATAAGACTTAGTCTATAGAGTTCACGAAGTGATTTTCGGCCGGCGTATTGCTTAAATTAATATCTTACTTACTTACTTATTACGTGCATATTACGTGGAAAGATACGTATGTTTATCATTAACGTTGATTTGCCCTATTTTAAATCTCCCTGTGACTGTGCGTTAAAGGAGAGAGATGTATCTTGCAAAAATGTAGTCTTCATCATCCACACAGCTCGAGACGAGCATTTACTGTTTTAGCTAGTTTGATGATAATGACTATCTCAGCCTCATTCTTTATTTTAATAATTATCAATTCTATGCCTTTCAACTTTCTATTTAAATTTTGAACGGGACTACTTTCGTTGCGCGGTCATTTTTTTCCCCATGAATTGTGATTGTGGTTACCAACCAAATAGGTCCGTTTTTATTCTAGCGTGCATACATTTTTCTCCTTTGACAAACAAATTTCTTTGCTGTGCAAACCACACGTGTCAATCATAGAACCCAATTGTTCTATGATGCGCTTAAAGACCAACAAATGCCTAATCATCTCGTCTTAATTCTGATTTAGCCTATGTCTCGCTTATCCGATGACCGAAAATTGAAAATGATTATATAAGGATGTAAAAATTTTCAAAATATTCAAGTGCCTACTCAGACTTCTGGAGTTTATATGTAAAAGTGAAATATTGTCTTAGTATAAGAAAAAGTATTACTTGAATTCTTGGGAGTTGATAATATTTGCTATCGTGTACATGTTGTGAACTTCGGCTAGGATATCAGGATATGTTCATAAGTGAATCCATATAATGATGCAAAAAATGTAAAGTACCGAGATTTGGTGAATGAACAACTGCCAAAGGGCATTATCCTTTGCATATTTCGGTATGTGTTGTGTGGTGTGTACGAAGTTGCAGTGGTGTCGATTGTGATGATTTCAATATACAGTACAAATGAAAATACAGTACCCATCGGGTCACAGTTAAAGTAGTGCTTGGGGTGGAATTAATCAGGAGCAACAGAGCCAGAGCCCGACCACCCTGAGTGATAAAGGGTGTGATCTAACACGCAAAATAAAAGGGGGAGAGATAATTGAAAAGAAAAAAGATAATAATCCATCCACATAACAAAAGATCTTTTTGATAAGGCTTGCACCAAAATAATACGACATCTATGACCAACAGATTTATTAATTGGTGCAGGCTGCATGAATTAGTACGACTAATTTATGTATTAAATAATATTATGACCGTTCTAAGACAGTCATTATTTTGACAATTAGTTGAAAAGATTTTCATATTGGAATTCAGCATCCAAATAAAAAACCCATTTATGAGAAAAAAGGTGGTCTGTTTCACGTTCTGCTTTACAAGCTCGAAATAAATAGGATATTGAACATAGAAAAGCTAAATGAAAAAAACCGGTAAAGGCAGGTGAGAGGAGGCGTCGTGTGAGAGGGGCAGATGGCCCCTGCATGATCTCCTAAGGAGACGTGACCTAAACATACAAACTGTTCCCAGTTCAAAAACATTTGCCTGATATTTTGGTTAGAGACATAAAAGAAAGAACTGCAATGATCACAAATTTTGACTGATATGTAGAATAAACCAATGGTTCCCAGTCAGATGCAATTCACAGTCAAATCCCTCTACGCCAGAGCATCGAGCGTCAAGGCACCAGCGATCAGCCACACCGATTAAACCTTTCAAAGATACCGGACGTGTCATGCAGTTCCCCAACGAGGTAAGCACAATATGGAATACAAATAGCAAGAAGTATTATTGATATCTTGTCATCGTCAAGAAATATTGTAACTTCAAATCGTTTAATAGATTGGAAGGCAAAGAATTAAAACCATTGGGCTAACGTGAAAATTTGACAAAAATTATGACATTTTGAAAAAAACTGTCAAACTGATCAAAGAGTAGATCAATCGAAATACAATTGTATGTCTTGTAAAGTATTTTGTTTTTTTTTCTCACGACGCATGGACCGAAGTGGAGAAGTAGCACGCCTTACGTCGCGCAACAAGACATTTACATATTAAGTCCATAGAACCGGATAATAGAACACCATATGAATGTTCTATGATGGACACAGGAATTTGTAAAGTAAAATATTTGTAGAAGACGAGAGGCATTAGCTCATGCTAATAGTGTGTATGTAATTTGCAAACACAAAAGTTTTGTGTAGGAGAGAGTCATACACACTCCAGCATGAGATGCACAGTGAACCGGTGACTAATCAGCCTGGCGCGGAGGAAAGTCAACGCCTTGTGCCAACGTAAAGCG
>JZLH01S0012463.1:0-14628 GCA_001188425.1 Eucidaris tribuloides
GAACAATATCATTACTGTTATGTAAGTAATTACCTGAATGATAAAGTTAATCACTTGCTCTGATGCTCTCTGTACACTATATTTCCTTGGGTTAAATATTTGTTCCCTTGACCCATATTAAAATTATTTTGACCCCTATACACATTATATACCTTTCTGTGCCAAACATCAAAGACAGCAAGTAAAGGATTAAATGAAATTGATTATTAATCAAACAAATCTCGTAAACTTAATCAGTGAATGTAATACACATTTAGTAAAAAATCTTCATGTTTAATAGGCCTCGTGTTATCACAACATTATTCCTTATAACCATTCTGTTATTATTACAGACATTTGGCAGTCAGAAGAATGAAGTGTTTCTTGATGTTATTGAAAGGCTAACTGTCTTGGTAGCAGCGAATGTAAGTATGAATTAATTAGTCATTAATTAGCCGAGTGCTTTAGTTATTATAATTATTATTATCATCATCATCATCATCATTATTATTATTTATTCGGCAAATCAAAAAATACATCAAAAACATACAACAATATAAGCATTATCAAATTATACAAACCATGGAGAATATTGAAATTATTGAAAGAGGAAGATTAACTAAATAACTCTGACCAAGTGCCATCTTTTCCAATTCGTGTGGCTGCAATATGTTTTCAAATAAATACATTAATATATTATTATTTGATGTATTGAATTTTTAATGTGTCAAACCTTTTTGAGCAGTGCCATGTAGAGCAACTTTTGGAGCGATATGTCAACTTCACCTATAACATGCATGTTGGAAAAAGAGTGTTGTGCACAAAAGTTGTAGACTAAAATATACTTTTTCGAACAATGTCATGTTTATTGTGATATTTTTAATATCTCTGAAGTTAGAATGAATTTTCTGAAGAATTACAGTTTGAAGCAATAGCTATCCACAAATCCATAGAAAATGTGGGGTTTGTCCCATTCCATGAAATAAATCTCAAATTCATAGGAATATATCCAATATAAACCAACCAGTTTTTGAGTAATTTAGTAATGGTTTACCCCTCTGCTACATAAAAATGAAAAAAAAAATTGCATTATTGTCATATTTTTTTTCTATATTATTGGCATTTATTTACGGGATAGAATTTATTGTGCAAAATTGCACTAGCAACACATTAAGAGTTAAATCTCCCAATCATGGCTATGCTGATAAAAAACAGCCTGCTATACTACTACCATCAGTATATCTTACTTTTTCAGTGCTGGTTCTATATTGAATATTGACTTCGTAGAAGAAGTGCAGTACAGATCTACATACATACATTTTGCTGTATCAGTCAGCATTAAATCCCAACCGGTGTGATGGCCTAGTGGTGAGAGCATGTGCCTCACAATTGGAAGGTCGTGGGTTTGAGCCCCAGACGGGTCATACCAAAGGCTTTTAAAAATGGTACCTTCTGCTTTATAGTCAGATGCTTGGCATTCTAGATCAGAGAAGGGTAATAATAACATTTATGTTATGCAGGGCCCGCTGAAAGATTAGTCTATTTGACTGAAGTAGCTACCCTTGGTAAATAATACCTTAATAAAAATATTATTCAATGTTCAATGAGAGTCAGTATACACAACACATTACTAAACGTCCAAGGAGATACACTTAAAAGAATGAGATACTACCATCTCATGCAGGTCAAACTGTGGGGTGTCCTCACAAGCTAAAACTATAAATATCCTTGAGAGAAAAAGGTAGAAAATAACAACACTTTTTGTTATGTGCAGGGATCTGTCATCCAGAGTGAACTAAATGGCAGTGTACAACTCAGAAGCTTCTTGATGGGGAATCCAGGTAGGTAGTACAACAATGAAGATGGAAGAAATGTGCTTATTATTCATAATATTGTATAAAATATCTTCCTCATTCCTACTCCAAAATTTTGGTCATAAAAAATAAATCTTCTTTTCAATCAGTAGAGATAAATATTGCTTGATTTTTATCAAATGATATAAGAGAAAGTCACAACAATTCAATTGACATTTATAGATCAAAGAAGCTAACATTTTACCATTCAATATTTTGAAACAGATTTTTCTGTAAACTGAAATTTTTGTTGATGTTGGTTGGTATTTATTCACAAATTACAGCATATAGCTTTTGCCTTTTCCAACAGAGAGTTTAATTTGCAATAAAGAATATATTTAAACTATCTTAAATATTGTAAGTACTGCATAACCTGAAGTGAATAACGTTGAAGTACCCTATTATCTAATGTTATTCTTCTTATTGGTACAGGTCAACAGACCTGTTCCATAATATATGCAAATTTTATGCATACTATTCTAATGAAGTTTTCTCTAGATGACCTGATACTAGCTTGCCAGACATAGCAACAACTAATGTATGCAAGTTGCATTTTGGGTATTGAACATGTTTTCATGAGAATGGGTGAAAGAAATAGTTCATTGCTAGGTATTTGGAAAAGAAAACATCCATAAATTTGAATACATTCTGAAAAAACTTTATTGTAACTCTTATTTCATTGTTTTCTTCACGATTAACAGAAGTCTCAATCTACTTTTGTGTGTTCCTCCTAGAATTAGTTATAGGTCTGAGTGAAGACTTGTTGATAGGTAAAGCGAGTCAGGTCGGCTGTGGGTCAGGGGTCAGGTTTGACCACGCCCAGTTCCATCCCAACATCAACCTTACTGACTTTGAACAAAAGAGGGTGCTCTCCATCCAGCCATCAGAGGGAGAGGTGGGTATTTTAATGTAATTTATATCTGCATTGTTTCTATTGGCCACAATTCAATCAAACAAATTTAAAAAAAATAGTGCCTGTGATTAAAACTGGGGTATAGATTTGGTCGATCTTACAAATTTTTCATCAGTCTTTCATGAAATGTTATTGTTATGCCAGAAATCAGAAAAACAACATTAGGCCTTCGGAAAAATTGTTTCAGAACATTGTAAGTTTTTTTTTAATGATCAGTGGACACATATCACTATGTGCATAACCAAAGGCAAAATGTTGACAGCCCCCAATATTTATTTTTTTTATTGATTACTTAAAAAAAAAAGAAGCATGTATGTGTGGAAAATGGGAGGAAAGACCAGGAGAGATGGTATAACAGGTGGAAAAATTGTGTGACGAGATGGAAATGATGAAAGAGTTTTCGTATTTGGGGGACAGGGTGGAGGATGTAAGGCAACTGTGACAGCAAGGGCAAGATTTGGATGGGTGAAGTTTAGGGAATGTGGAGAGTTGTTATATGGGAAAAGGTTTTGTCTGAAGATGAAAGGAATTGTTTATAGGAGTTGCGTGACATCGGCGATAATGTATGGGAGTGAGACATGGTGTTTGGTGAAAATGAGATGGGCATTCTGAGAAGGACTAAGAGAGTGATGGTGAGAGTGACATGTGGTAATAAGCTGATGGATAGCAAGAAGACTGAGGATTTGATGCAGACGTTGGGCTTAGAAGAAGCAGTGGATCAGATTGCAAAGGCGAGTGGAATATGTTGGTATGGACATGTGTTGAGCAGGGATGTTGATCATGTTTTGAGAAGGGCATTGAGTTTCAGGTGGATGGTCAGGGGGAGGGGGCGACCAAAGAAGATGTGGAAGAAGCAAGTGGTGGAGGAGAGTAGGAAGGTTAGGTTGAAGGAGAAGGATACACCAAATAGGGTGAAGTGGAGGGAGGGGTTAAAGGCAATTCTGTGAGTGTGAGGTAAATCTGGCAACCCGCGTAATCAGGGACTAAACCACATTTAAAATCAGGATTACTTCTCAAAGTGGGCAATTTTTAGGGTATTCTATCTAAAGAAAACACAGGAAAAAAACTAATTTTGTCACCATTTACCCAGACCATAAATTGCCTTTGAGTACTTTATAACTTCTGTAATACATTATTATTATAATTTTATTAAGAAAACATGATGCAGTGTTGCTATCCTGGCATTTGTACATGTAAATGATGACCATAGCAACTTACTGAATATATTATTGCCAATGGATCAGTGATTTTTGGACAGATGGTATGAAGTGTATGTTCACAAATCTTGGTATTATCAATGAAAACACCAAAATGTCTCAAGTTTTTTGTATGTTTTTTAGGATAAGTCTCAGTCTTGCCATTCTTCACCTATGTGAACATGCAGTGAATAGTTTATGGAGCTGTGTCACACAACCGGATGTACCATCTATTAATTCTATGAGAATTACAAAATCTCTAGGGCAACGGGTTAAAAGGGTTTTTACAAAATACCTGAAAACTTTTTACTTGGACTGAATTGTGACTAAATCCACAGCATTGTGTTCATGGTTTCTGTAATGCTACGTTTAACCCGTTGCCTCCGAGATTCTGAAAATCCCATAGAGTTAACACATGGCACATATGGTTCCTGTAGCCAACGGGTCAAGGTTTGTTCTCGGCAGCCATGGCAATCTCGTTTCAGGCCACTGAAGGTAGAACGGCATGGATTTGTGACAGGGCGGGGGAACGGGATGTGCAAACATGACAGACCTAACAAAATTTCGATAAGGAGAACAAAGAAGGACAAAATTTGCATCTTTGAAAAACGTCTGTAAAATGTGTCTGTAGAATTGTGCGTGTGCATACATCTGGTGATATTAATGAGATAATTTGGTTTCGTGTAAAATTTTTGTTAATGCATGACAGGGAAATGTAGTTTCATATTGACATTTCTGAATGATTCTTTGGGGTTTTTTTGGCTAATTTTTTATTTTGTTGAGAAGTTTTAGGTCTTATTCATTGAAAAAAAAGTGAGTTACACAAGTCGCAGCTAGTGTAAAAATTTTACAGAGTGGTGTCCCTTCTTTTATGCTTACTCCTGCAGTCAACGTTGCTGAGGTATGCCATTTCTGGTGATTTACCTTGTGTTTTACCATTCCAAGTGTCAGCTGAAGCCAAGGAGATTCCAGACAAGCAGTGAGTAAATAAAAGACCCTCCTCATAGTGTTATTTATAGAAATATAGTCTACTGTTTTGTTTTCCATTTTGAGAATGAAATTTTCACCTCCATATTTTATCTCAACTAAAACATAATGCTCAGATTTACTCAGCATAATGTAAATTCTTATTTTCATCATAATGTGACAAAATATTTTGAGATTATTGCATAAAAGCTTTAAAAAGCCCTGTTCATGCTTAACTTTGAAACAAAAGAAGTGTATTTTTTTACACAAATACCTGATATAGATATGCACATCAGAAAAAGATTTTCCCTAGTCAGTGGTATAAAAAATGGATTTTTATAAAACCATCTCACACAACACTATGTGATGTAACAAGCCAATGATTATATGAGACAAAAGTCACAAACCCTGTTTTTGACTTCAATGATTAAGGTTGTTTCATTCTACGTATAAACCATTTTACATGCATATATCCTCAGAAAAGACTTTGGAATATGGTAAGATATGCCTTCACTTTAAGTCATCACTAAATTTAGCATAAATTACAGACCGACCAAGTATAGTCAAACCTGTCTTAGCGGCCACCTCTCTATGGCAGCCAACCTGTCTATAGTGGCCACTGAAATGATTCCCTTGGAGTGAAATCATGTGTTAAATAACCTGTCTATAGAAGCCACCTGTCTATAAAGGCCACATTTTTCGTTTCCCTTGGGTGGCCACTATAGACAGGTTTCACTATATGTACATTTTGCAGCTTTGGTGGGGGGAACATATGAAACAAAATTGACTTGTAACCCAAATTATAGTATTTAGTGATGATTATTTGATATCTACAAACAGAACTGGACATTCATTGTGTGTACCAATATCATTTTGACAAAATTTTATCCTCTGATGTTGACACCTAAAGAGAATACACAGTACTGGTTGATGAAGGAAAATCTTTCATCAAAATTTCACATTTCATTGGTTTCCAGGTGAGAGTATATTACATTTGCATTATAATGTGGGACTAATTTACTTCATATGCAATAAAAATTGAGGAATTGGCAGTTTGAACAGGTGAAGTTTTCCATTGGAAGTTCCCATTCCAATGCTAAAGTGTGTACGTCAACAATTCACCAGTCCCACATATTGATTTCTGTGTTAGTACTTTGTCAGCAGTGGGGATTTGTGTACAGTGTAGCATATTTGTCACAAACAAAGTGCTCTGTTGTTTTCAACTACTCTCTCCTGTACTATAGTGACATTTTCAGAATACCATCTGTTCACAGAAGGTTTGAAAGCAGCTGATATTAAAATGATGTTGTTCTGCAAGTACTCAACTAGTACTGCGTATTCTCTTTAATCTTTGTACCAAATCAGTAAATGTTGAATCTTTAAAATGATGTTCTAATGCATGTACCTTTTGTGTGTGCGCTTTAAATAGAAAATGTATTAAAGATTTGACATTTTGATTTTATTTCCAGAATTGTTGATGTGCAGATTAAGTTATTTTGTCGATTGGATGAGAAACATCATGCTTTGAATGTCAAGGTCATCCTGCCACTGCCAAAAGCCACCACCGAGTAAGTGAATTCCGAGAATTGAACAACACCTTGTAGAATTTGAGGAATATACATGTTGTATCTTTCTTTCAAGTCTTAAAAGTGGACCTTTTTCTTCAGGTGTTCTTAGAAATTTATCTGTCATGAAATTCACTTATGCTTCTAGGACAACATTCTCAATGCACAATTAGTCAAACTTTATATGTATATGTGAAGTTTTGGTAAGGAGCAAGATAGATGAAAAGTGCTGCTATTAGGTGGTGTGTTGTATACTGACAAACAAATTTTAACTAAGTTGCCCCCAGACTGCTAAAAGTGGTGCTAACCAGATTTTGTAATTATGCAATCTCTCAAATTTTAAGAGAATTACAGTGAGTATGTTCTCAAAGATTTGCACTGGTTGCAATATAAGATCTTAACATAGATTCCCACCTAAAATTTTGTTCGTAGTTCTGGTATTATGTCTCCATACATACCAATAAAATCATTCAGATCATCTACACAACTCCTTCAGGTAGCTCAGTGGAAACTCGAAAACAGAAATGGCAAGATGAGAGGCAGTGCTCAATTCAGGATGCAATGCCCCCAGAATGAAGTATACTGTGTAAAGTTTCCACTGTAAAAATTTCACAGACATATTTTCCTCATTGTTGTACAATAATTACCAGAAAATTCTGTGATGGCGAAATTTCTTTATGATGAATAGAAAATTTCTATCAGAACCCCAGAGATTAATTCAATACTGGTATATTTTGTTTTCTTCAAGGGAATCAAATTCAAGACAAATCCTCCCTATCCTGAACATACACTCTAGCCAGTGTATATGTTAGTATATGTATCAACTCATTTGGTTCAGGAGGCTTTTTTTGACTTTTCCTAATCATGTCACTTCATGTAATCATGTAATCTTCAAGGGAATCAAATTCAAGACAAATCCTTCCAGCCTGAACATACACTGTAGCCAGTGTATATATGTGACCGCCCGGCTCAAAACCCACAAAAAGTAGGCCAAAAATAATTTTCACTTTTCTTCACAGTTTTAAAGAATAAGCTCTTAGCTTTAAAATGATATATAACTTGTTAAAATTGGACCATCCTAACCTAGTCAAAAAGTGATTGAAACACGATAGAGTTAGGAGGTGCAGTTTCACAGAAAAGGGAGAAAAGAGGATTTAAAGATTACGTTCACTCATGGGCGCCATGCGAAAGCACATGTCCGAAAAAATGTGGTCCAGAAAAACTGCCAATATCTCGGTTTCAGTTTCGTTTTCAGCCACCAAATTTTGACGGTAGAAAGAGGAAAGATAATTCTTTCAGATTAGACAAACTTTGAAAATTTGAGTTGGTCAACCCAAATGACACAGTTTGATCTATTTCAGAGAATCATAATCTGCGACTTTCGGTTGGTTTGGAGCTGGGCAGTCACATATTAGTATATGTTTGAACTCATTTGGTTCAGGACGCGACTTTTCCTAATCATGTTACTGCCCTTTAATTCAGTGCCCCAACTTTGAGGATCTCTATTCATGACCTCTTTTCAGATCAGGAGTTATTCAACTTTTGATCATTTGATTTAGAGCTGCATGAGCAATTATTCCACAAGTAACACCAACTTCATATAATAGTAGACCTTGTTCTCTATGTCTTGATTCAATTGAAGCCTAGCTCCCAGCCTGTCATCTCGGAGTCAAACCCTGGAGCATGAGAAAGGAGACAAGACTGCCGTGTGGTGTGTGAAGAAAATGCAGGGAGGCACCCAGGATATCCTGAAGCTGAGGGTAAGTTGGGATCTAAACACTACACAAAAAGTAAGTTCCCACTTTTTCAAAATACCATTACTTTTTAAGGAAATGGTTTTGAACACAATAATTTGGCAGGAGTGTTCCTGCACTCATTGATTAGCTTCGGTGTGAAAATGCGATTGATCCATCAGGTCATGCATACTTTAGCATGTATTAGTAAAATTGTCACTTTTTAAAAGTCACAGGACTGACAGGAGTAATTTATTATGCCAAAATAACAGTAAAAAGTTGTATTTTTGGCTTTATTGATAAAGTGTGATCACTCAACCATGACACGATTACAACTTCTTATGTTCGTAAAACATGTGCCGATACAATTTGCTGAAAACTATCCAAATTCAGTTTTTCAATAAACTTAATGGATTTTACAGTTTTTAAAATTTAGGAAGGATGGAAATGTCTAAATTGAGCACACTGAACTTTAAAACATGTAGAAAGTGTCTATGGAGGTGTAAGAGGGTCAAATGAACATAAACAGCAATAAATCATTCACCAGAAACAGAGTTTGTAAAAATCCTGTATCAGAAATCTCCCAAAATGACCCTGTGAATTTTGAAAAGTAACATTTTTACCTTCAATATGTGCTCACTCAAGGATGACTGGACGGAACAATCACATTGTCACACAAAAGTTCAATGAGTGCAGGAACACTCCTGCCAAATTATTTTGCTCAAAAGCATTTCCTTAAAAAGTTATGATATTTTGAGAAAGGGGGAATGTCCTTTTTGTGTAGTGTTTTGATAAACCCTCAGTGTGGATGTGATTTTCAGCTAAAATATCCAGTATATATCAGGCAAAATACTTCAATTTATATTCTGATCTACAGGGCTTTGTTATAATACAAAAAAAGAAATGAAAGGGCAGACCCCCATGGTCCTGATCTGTGTTCTTGACTTTGAGAACCTTAAAGTGATAGGCTAACATTGTGGAGCTTCAATTTAAAAAATTGTCAAACTTTGATATCTGAGCTACATAGTAGTGTTCAAATGGACAAATAAACACCCCAGAATACAAAAGTTTGGAAAGTTACACTGCCAATGGCAAGTTATACATGAATAAACAATAAAACTCGGGGCGAGTTTTATTAACCTAGGTGTACACACAGTAAGTCTATGGGAGGAAATGGGCAAGTGAATCTGGTCAACTTACAATTTTCTCTTTTTTAAAGCACTAAATAATCATTTTGAAATACAATTTTTTCAGGGCTTCATTTTTAGACCTTATCAAAGACACTGGTAGCATGGGGAATCATGCGGCTCAGATTTTTTCAACTGTGGTGAATGTTAGCCAATACCTTTAACAGAAGTAGTATCATAACTTTTTTTTTTCGGGGGGGGGGGATCTTAGTATGTGTGTTGTGTATATACATGTACTTGTGGTTCAAATACAGTTAGTGTCTAGCTGGCAAGGGGAAAAGGGTAAAACTCTTCCTGGCCTTGGTAAAACCTGGCATACTCTCATACCTCAAAAAATGTTGTTCACACTGGAAATAAATTCTGTAGCTGTAAAGGTACTTTTTGAGTAATATTTCCCAATAAATTTTTCCTGTGAGGAAATTAAACACATTTCTTTTGTTCTTTATATATATATATATATATTTATATGTATTTTTTTATTGTTTACTTTTTTCCAGATTCATCTGGACTATCTCAGTACCAGCACATTGCTAGAGATAGGACCAGCCAGTGTTGAGTTTGAACTACGCGACTACGCTGCTTCACAGTTACAGGTGCGTTATCTCAAGGTGTTCGACCGTCACAATGCCTACGTTCCCTGCCGCTGGGTGCGCTATGCAACCCTCAGCGACTCATACGTCGTAAGATTGAGATAGCAGCAGGGGTGAGCCATCATAGTGTTAGGTGTTAAACATGATTGATAATGAAAGTGAAATAGAGTCAGAAAACGTCTTTGTTTCTTGAGTTAAATTATGGGATATGGCAATGAAATAACAGATGATAAATCTATTTATATAATGATAAAACATGTTACTTTAGTTAGGATATCATGGATTGTGTGACCAAAATATATTTTAAGTGATTTTTATCACAGTCTTGATCCACTTGTTTCCTGTTTTGCCCTTTTCTTGTACAAATAAAAAAATCGAGTTTCAGCATCAGTCTTGCCAACCATCACATCCTGAATAAAAGAGTTCTTTTTGATGGGTGTTAGAAACCATATATGTCTGCATTGTTCCTGAGCATCGAGTTAAATAGCCGTATAATGTATCCCTCAAAGAGCGGGCATGCTTGCAACTTGTAGTGTGCGTATCATATCAATGATAACTGAATGGTCTCATTTCAGAGTGAATGTAGCCAAAAGAGCTGATATTACGACAAGCAGCCACAAAGTACTTAGGATCAAAATCATGAGGTTACCACAGACAACTCTAAAGCCACAGTTTAACATTGACCACAGTTTAAGATATCTGAGCTACATAATCTTCCATGCTCTAAGTGTCTTTGATAACGTCTAAAAATGAAGCCCTTGGGCCGGTTGCACAAAAGCCTGACATCCTAACTTCGTGGACAACTCCAGGGTTAAGTCATAATGCGTTTCACGAAACCCGAACATCGTAACTTCATGGACAAGTCCAGTGACAAAAGTTATGACAGCTCTGGAGCTGTAATAAATCAGACCCCACCTACAATTACACTGTGCACATGCGTTTCAAGAATCCACAAATTGTCAAATACAACCGGCAAAATTAGTAATTTTACAATAGTAAAACCCATAAAATCATGCTTTTAAATGTCTAAACGATATTTTAATATTAATTTTCTCCTACACATTTCTAAGATATCAGTGATAAATTTCTTAAATCTGTATGACATAGTTGTTATTAGAATGGTTAGAAATCATTGTAATAAGCGTTATTAAATAATAAACATTTTGTGTTTTACAACTTAAAAAAACATTTCTATACTCTACTTCATAATGATAGAATAAATATGAAAGAACAGAAGAAAACACAAAATAAATGTAGACAAAAAAGGGATCAAATGTAAATAGTTTAGTGAATGAAGCTGCAAAATTGATTCATGCACTTACGGTATTCTTGCAGGGTCATTATTTTATTGATCATGTGCTATCTAGTTGACGATAAAATTGATATTTAAGAGTTATGCGTGTTTTGTTTGTAATTATGTGATAGCTTATGTTGATAAAAATCCGTTTCGAATAATTTCAATGAAATATTTGTCTATAATTTCAGCTGACGCTGGAATAGCACGTTACAAAATGTCGCAAGGTATTGTACCGTTTATGACAAAGACTAGTTTATTATCGATTCCGCTTGGATTTGGAGATGTCATGGTTTCGTGAAACGCAAATTGCCTTCCGTCATATCTCCAGACATCAGTCACAAATATAGCACTGGAGATGTGATGGTTTCATGTAACCAGCCCCTGAAAATTGAATTTCAAAGTGATCATTTAGTGCTGTAAAAGAGTGAAAATCCAGTGTGACCTTCTCCTGACCTTGTCTATTTCCTTTCATAGACTACTGTGTTACAGGTCTTGACTAATTTATACTCGGAAGTACTAATTTGTTTATCCATGCATACCATGCCAGTGGTACCATAACATTCCAAACGGTTGTATGCTAGGATGTTTATTTGTCCATTTAAGCACTATTATGTAGCTCAGATATCAAAGTTTGACAGTTGTTTTAATTGAAGTTCCACAATGTTAGCCTTTATCTTAAAGACACTATATAATATTGTGGAAGCCCCATTTAAAAAATTGTCAAACTTTGCTATCTGACATACCTGAGAGTGTTTGGATGGACAAATGAACACCCTAGAACACAAAACTTTACACAGTTATACTGTCACTCATAAAATATGCACAGATAATAATCGGCACATGAATTATTCTCAGCTGTCAGAAAATTCTGCTACACAGCAGTCTATGGAGAAAAACAGCAATGGTAGCTCAATGATTTTCACTTTTTAAAAGCACTTAATGATCGTTTTGAACTGCAATTTTTTCAGGGCTTGATTTTAAGACATCAGAGACACTGGTATCATATGGAATTGTGTGGCTCAGATTTTCTAAAACTGGAAACATTGTTATATTATGCCTTTAATATCAAATAGACAGTATTGATGGCTGTGAGTGAAATTGTTGTGCATTTATTAAGGCAACATCAATCATTAATTCGTTCATTTAATTCAAATTTAGTGTGGATAAGACAGCAAGTCGTTAATATTTCAGTGTTATGAAACCAAAAAATGTAAACAGAGTTTGCGGAAAAATCTCCATTTTCAAACATGGTACTTTCTCGTTTTCAAA
This sequence comes from Eucidaris tribuloides, assembly GCA_001188425.1. Classification (NCBI taxonomy): domain Eukaryota; kingdom Metazoa; phylum Echinodermata; class Echinoidea; order Cidaroida; family Cidaridae; genus Eucidaris; species Eucidaris tribuloides. Next base: position 12,549 of record JZLH01S0012463.1, read on the forward strand.
AATACACCTGAAATATTCCATCAGTCAATGTTGAATGAGATTGATTAGAGTTTGGTGTTAACAAATCCTTGATAGCCAAATGAAAATGAAGAATATGGGAGTCTTGTTCTACAACATTATCAAATCAGTTGATGTGGAGTGTGATAGATGTATAAAGCCTGCAGCATTCAATTATACACTGCATTGTGGGAGGTAGTGTATGTCCAAAGTTAGTTTGAGTGAAGACTAGCTAAAGGCTGTGTCACAATGCGCCATCTAACGATTCCATCTGAAAAATGAACGCATACGTTTATTGGACATTCATGGGACTTGTAACATTCATTTTTCAGCTGATTTACAGATCTATCTAGACGTTGACAGACGGCGCTAGCCGTTCTGCAATGTCTAACGATTCCATCTAAAAAATGAACGTGTATGTTTATTGGACCTTTTAATTTTCAGCTGTTTTTCAGCTGTTTTACAGATGTATCTAGATGTTGACAGATGGCACTAGCAGTTCTAAACTTTGGATATGTTCAAAATTTGAAATGGCCAGCTTTCTGATCGCGATTGGCGGTTCTCATATGTTACTCTGGCATTTTTTTGCCGTTTTCATCATAACTCGAGCGGAATTTTACTGATATAGACTTTCATTGCCGTTTGGCAGGCAGACAACTTGTCTGCCTCCAGCCGCAGAGCGCACAATACATCTATGGAACAGTGGAACTGCCAAAAAATGGCTGAATAACGTCTAAATAATGTCCAAGAAACATTCACTTCACATATATATGAGCGTATTTCAGACGTATTTTAGATGTGTTTCATCTGTTTCGTTTGTTTCACATACTTACACAGACGTTACTCATGCGTTCGATGATCTGTAAGCTGGACTGAATGAAGACACTTAGCAGACGCTTCTCAGACGTATTTAGACGTTACTCATGCTTTTCTACATACCGTTCATGGCCATTTGCCACTGTCTGACACCGTCTGAGATAAATATTTTAGACGGAAGCAGATGGAATCGTTAGACGGCGCAGTGTGATACAGCCTTTAACGTTAATTTTCTCCCATGATGTATTTACACACTGTGTGGAAAAATTTTAAATTTTCTTTTTGAAGGCTACTTTTCCTGTCTCAGTGCTTTGCAGATATTCTTTTGTATTGAACCCTACAGCAATTTACGGGAGCTTTTTTACACATTTCGGGGGCTCTTTTGCCATTCCCCCTGCGCCCCCGTGTATTTTTAAAGGATTTAATGGAGTAAATGGTGCCCTCTTAAGTAGCTGCCCTGTGCTGAACTTGCTATTGTTACTTCGGTAATCAAAAATTGTATAGGCTATATTTTCACCCCCTGCCCACTCATTTCTGCTACGATTGTCAACATTTGAAATGTCACAAGGTTTGCATTTCTCAAAACATACGACTTATAATCCAGGGGTGTGGTTTATCCTTCATTGAGTAGAATTCAAGGACACGCTTTACCATTTACAACTCCATATCCTCAAGGAACTAAAAGGTGACCTTTTTTTTTAACTGATAAGGGGCTTCTGGTTGTTTTATTTGCTGCTGTTTAGTGGGGCAGACATTGGTTGGAGTTTGCATACATGTAATTGTGGAGCATGTATGTAAAGAGAAAACATGCAGTCACACTACCACATGTGCAATAGACCTCAAAATGAGATCAAGCCTGGCTTTTTAACTTGAGGTTCACTATGAATATATGTAGCTTTCATGGTAATTTTGAATAGTATTGTACTCGTAACTTAACCCCTTGGGGATGGTGGGCTTGTATAGAAGCCCAGTAAATCTCACAGACAGAGGCAAAACTACATTTTCAGTGGTAAAAATGTGTGGGATGCAATCATTTGTACACACTATAAGCTCACTTTATGTCTAAGGTTTGGTATATTTTGGGGGCTGTTGTGGAAGCACCATGTCTCTGAGTGCGAGATGTACTGGGCTTCTGTACCAGCCCGTCGTCCCCAAGGGGTTAAACTTGCTCATATGTCAACACCTTGCATCACTGTATATTATTCTTAAATTCTGGAATTAAAATAATAATATGTATGCTGTTAGATTGGTTGAATGTGTTTCAATC
>JZLH01S0012463.1:16283-39100 GCA_001188425.1 Eucidaris tribuloides
CCATCTCATAATGTCGTATGATTGTCACCATACATCCCAACATTGGTCGGAATAAACGACCTCGGATATTTCAATTACAATGAAAAAATTGCATACATACTTTTTTACCTTTTAAAAAATAATAATTACAAATTGACACCATTCATTTCCCACATAAATTTAAATATTTGTTGTACTCTCAAAAAAATTCACTGATTGTCGTATGTCAAGATATCTATTATTCAGCACCCGCTGAAGAACCTTTGACACAACACTGCCTTTTTGTATTTCCTATCACCATCAACCAAATAATATTGTGGCCAAAAATCTGTCATCACAGCTTCACAGCAATTTTCTTAAATCAATGTGTCATTCTTTATTTTGTCTAATGCCCACCAACAATATTGTTTCTTACAGCATTTATTTTCACGTCTTCATTTTAATTACGTGGAGTATAAATCGGGGCTGGGTATCAAAAACTTCAGAATTTACAATGCACTGAATGCTACAGTACAGCCTAGAATTCTTTTCTACACCATTACATCATTCGCTTTTTGATAGACAGAGATAACCGTCTGTTCTGGGGAATTATTTATCAAAAATGACTTTTTCTACATGTACTGAGGTCAGTGGAGCCAGATATGGACCATCGGAGTACAGAGGGACGAAGTTTTTGGTCTAGCTTATAGAGCACATGGCGAATGGCGTAATGGTGTAGAAAAGAATTCTAGGCGGGTCTGTACCAAGGTTACTGGCATACAAAGTTCTCTACAACTGCTCTCTAACTCAAGGTGTATTTTATATTAAGTCAACGGTAAAAACTTAAATCATAGGCTTAGTTATGAATATGGAAGCAAAATGCATTCTTATTGGCTTAACACCAGCAAGCTAATAGCTGATGTGGTCACACTATAATTAAAGTTGAGATCATGTTTACACAACTTAACTTTCACTTGAAAGGAATGAGGGAAAATATGCATTTGTGAGGAAGTGAAAAATAAAGTGGAGAAAGGGGCTCTACAGACAGCCACACTGTACTGCTGTTCTTCAATGAATTTCTTTTCATGCAAATCTTTTCAAAACTAATTTTCATATCAAGATGTCCTTTTACTCATTATTGTATTCTAAACATGTCATAAGAACGTACTCAAACTTGACCCATTACTGATAGATCGAAAGTGATACCAACTTACCAAGTGATTTCTGACAGTGTGTTGAGTCATAACAATATTGACATATTTCAAACATGTTATTTTCTGATTTACAGAATAATGCAAATTTCATCCATGCCTTTCATACTTTCATCCAGTACCCGTATACTCTATAAAACAGAACTATCCATGAAATCCATCTGGAATTTTTTGTAAAATCATGATACACCCCCAGAAGTCACCGGAAAATGCAGACAGTTTGTATTGGTTATGAAATTCATTTTTTAGCATGATGCAACATGTTAATTGAGCCAACTTGGCTTTCAAGGTGACAAAATAATGCTTCCAATGTTATTTATTCACTCATTTGATTGTCTGCATATTACTGCCATGTGAACACTGTGAACTGTCAATTTCCAATTGACATCAGTTGGATGGGGGTCATATTTTGAGATACATGTAGTAGCAAGCAGAACAAGGTACTAGTAATACTCATCATCAAAAGATGATTTAGAAATTGTGTATTTTGGAAAATATCCACGCACTCAATTTGAAAATCTTGGTCAATTTACTGAGTGAAGTACAACTCAATGAAAATCTGTTGATGTAAAAACCTATGAATGATAAAAAATCAAGAGTGCAACCTACAAAATGGGAGAAAAATAAGGAAGCCTCAGACTTAATTTTTTAATGGCTCAAAAAAGATTCATGACAGATTCTTCTTGGCACTGGAGTGGTTTGCCACAAAGGTTTGACTTCTTTGTTTCTAACACCCCCCCCCCCAAAAAAATACCATAATTATGCCCCTCACAGACACTTTCACACAAGATTATTTGGCATCATTTTCATGTTGAGAAAAGAAACTTCTGAACTTCTCTTCACTTTGCATGCTGACACTAACTGTGACTTGAGAAATTATGCATTACTGAGATATTTTTACCAGATCTCTAAGCATATTGTTTATCGGTACATAGCATCAGAGTTAGAAGACTATACAGTCTTCTATTTAACACACTGATGTGAAGTTCAGGTTCAGGCCACCGCACACTACATGATCGACTACTATCCGACTTTGGCAATAAATTGCAGTAGCATTCTATATGAGCATTTCAACAAATAAAACGTATTTGATTCAAGTTCTGAGCGATAATATGAATACTTAGAATGGCATGTTTGGCATGCTGTCAGCCTTGAACCCAGAATAAGGGCCAAATTATTTACAAATTGTAGACAATCATAAGACTTCTTTCACGTTACTACGATTCGAAGCTGATCTGGCTTTTCCTCCTCCTAGAGAGCTCGAAACGGGCCATAGTTTCAAATTTACTATCTGCATGACTGTTCAGAACCTTAATAAACAGATTGTGATGTCTTGAAATCTTTGTATCAAAAACGCTATTCCATTTTCTTCCAAAATGTGATCGTAGACCGATCGTGTAGTTTGCGGTGGCCTTAAGTGAAGTTAAGGTAATAGAACCTATAATCAAATTGTGTTGATCTGCATGTAGTGCACCATGCTGCAATCAGAAGTACTGCTTGTATCAAAACACACACACCAAACAAATATAAATCACCCTCTTGTATTTAAATGGTCATAACTTCTTTCTCTCTCCTTTTTACAATACTTAAAGGTAATAGGCTATAAACAAGAGCTATGTCAACATTGCTGGTGAATATTATGCAACATAAAACAAAGATAGATTTAAATGTACAAAAATGTTTGTTGAGAATGATGAAATATGTAGTAAATGATACAGATAAGCGGAATAACAAGGAAATGGTCTAGTTGAGATCTATCGGTATAAGTAGTCCTTGGTCCAAGGGTATGCCTTTATTTTCAGCACAAATTAGACAATTAGAGCAGACATTGTCTTACTAGAAACTGATCCCATTTATACATTAATTATGAAAACAAACCCGAAGGAAAGAAGTCTAATTTCAGTAAACACCATCCCCAGGACAGGAAGATTATTTGCAAAACTTCTGCCAAGAGAGTTTGAAGTTAACCAATTCCATATTTAATGCACTGACATGTCCTGAATATTAGATTGCTAATGTCAAAGCTGCATTCAGCACTCAGGATGGACAGATGAAAATTAATTAGTAGATGGCATTTACAAAATTGTCAAAAAGAAAGTATTTTTTTCAGGTGGCCTGGACACAAAACCCAAGAAAAGATTGTCATATGTATGAGTGTTGATTCTCTATATTTTTGGGTAGCCAGTGAAAAATTTGTAGTGGGCCATTGGCCCTTGGGGCCACTGTTAAAATCGAGCCCCGGCTGAACGTTTAATTTGACTCATTTCTTTCTAAATTTCTAATGCTTCCACACAGGTAGAATGAGTGAATCGGATCCAAGAAGCAAGAGGTTGATTTAGTGATGAGCTGTCTTTCAAAAATTGTAGTATTATATTCAATTTGAACTTAAACAAGACAATGGAAGAGATTTTCAGACATAGGAGACGACTCAATGTTCACAGAAACACATCATTTGAACAGGAAGTATTGTAAACGGGACCCCAGAAGACTTTTTTCTTTCTTTCTTTTTACAGTGGTGCGTGATAATACGGCAAGAAAGTAGCTAGAAAGTTGTATAAATATTTTGGGAGTATGTTACATATTTACACTCTGGTCAAACATTTTTTAAAAAGTTAACATCTTTCTGCTTTTCAGAAAGATTAAATATATTGCAAAAAAACTATCTTGCTCGGAATGGTCGCAAAGAACATTTCAACAAAAGTTGATTCATATCTGATACATGTACTGAAAAATTAAGCAAAACTAAATAAATCCTTGATTTTGAATGTTATAAACAAAATTTTGCATTACCACCAGCAATGTTGATGAGCTTAATGGAAACTCAAATCACACTACAAAACAAAAAATAAATAAAAATACAACAATTTTGAATTTCAACTGATACCTTGGCATGTACACAATTTATATATTCATGACTTATTGATTTTCAACTAGGAATATGATAGTGCAAAAGTTTTACAGAGTGCTTTTTTCATTTGTACATCATATTTTTACAACTTGTTATTTAAATATGAAGTTGCTTTGAATGACCCGAATTTTGCTGTGATTTAGTATGTCCAATCAAGTATTCAAAGAGCAACTAAAGTCGCATTCAGTTTCATTGAAAAGTATGTATTAATCACAATAACAACTGGAGTAAATTTTACCTTGGTTGGTTTTAAATTCCACTCCCCACCATCCTTCACCTCCATATTGCAAGAAATCACAAAAAATTAACCCTTTTTTGTGTAAATACTTAAACCCTCACAAATCTATTATGAACATGTGATGATCTCCCAATTAATAATAGAACAGCTTTTGCCACTTTCTAATTTGAACTTTAGACAAGACAAGTCATTACTAACTTACAGGGAACACATGACGCAAGAGATGTTCATAATCTGCTACATTTCAAAGTTGTATGAAGAAAGAAATGCTGGATATTTCTCTGAAATGGAGTGTTTCACTTTTCTGGTTTTTATAGTTTTGAGAAGAGGTGTTCCATAATGCATTCTAATTTTGTTAGCATGATATGTAATTAGAATTACAATATGCATCACTCATCTTGTTCTGACTATACTTTATTTTTCCAGTTTTACTTTCACCTTTCATCTCATAACCACTAAACCCACACATTCATGATTCTGAAATAGAGTCAACATATTCTCGTAATCAATCCATGACAACTCTTTGACCTGGGCAAGCCTGTCTTTCCATCGATCTTTCATTTTGAAAAATACCTGATATAGTGTTAATCACTGACCATGATATTCCCATGATAACTGCGAACATTTGTTCACCTAATTGAATAATACATGGGAGATTCTGGGAATGCACAAGTATCCTTGGATTTGGTACATCAAATCTTCACCTCAGGGTGGGTAGTTAACTAGTTTTATGTGTTTAAACTGGTTTGAACCAGATCTTGGTATGCTGGTCAATTCTTACTCGGTACACAGAATACTGAATGGAATGCCACTGTGCTAAAATTTATCTTTTTTTAATAATGGAACACAAACTAAGGTAGGTCTTGATATTTTCAAACAAAATGGTACAGAATTAAGTGTCATTTTGGGTCTGATTTTAGCAACTATTAAATCACGTATTTCCAATTCTTTGATTTTTCATGAAACTTTTGCACTTTTGGTTTGAAAGTCTGGATTTCAAATGCTAAAGCAATTTAGCTATAAAAAAATATTCATGAATCTGACATCTGCATATTTGCGTGACTTTAAACAGTAATTCACCTTGCTTTTTAGACCATGATAAAACATGGTTTTAGAATATGTATGAATAACTCGTATGATTTCAGAGTTAAAAAGTCTTCAATTCCCAGAATTTCCCAATTTTTTTTCAGTAACAGTAATATACCAGAGAACATTTGTAGTAAACAGAAAGTCGGAATTCATCTTTAAATATAAAATTGTTAGTCTGACACAGGGTTTGATAAAACATACTGAACTGTTTTAATCGTAAGTATTTATTGTGTTTCTGTTTAGCAGTTACACACAATTAAAATCATGCATCAAAGAATGGATATCTTGACCAAGCAAAGAAAAGAAATGGACAGTTACAAAAGCCTCCTGCACAACTTGCATAGCTAGGCATATTGTACAACTATGGATACTGCATGGCACAAGCTAGTCAAACATGTACAAGATTTGGCAGAAAATTATTATTAAAAAAATGATTGTCTTTCTTGCCTACCAAGTTCGGTTGGAAATGTTGAAACAAACATTTGAAATGAAACTGGTTTAGAGAAGGATCTATCAAATGATAATAATCCATGTAAATAAGCCTTCACTTGTTTGTTTGTTTGATTGTTTTTTGGTATGCATTACATGACCCTAAACTTACTATAATTTTATAACTGCAAATGGACCCTTATATATTAATATATATATGCATGAAAACCTTGAAGACTATGCAAGTTGTGCAACTATGTGCTGCTTACAAATATACTCAATATAAATACATTAACTTTTTTGCATTAATTTATCAGCAATGTGTAACTTTCTGCTTTATGGTATGCTTACATTAACTGTTTGATAAATAATGTCCTGTGGACTTTTGTCATTAATAGGTCATCTTGTCCAATAAGTTTAAACGATATGGTGACTCGTGAGACTAATTTCTGTTCAGAAAGATATTGCCAAAATTTGACGGTATTAATAATTGATTGTCAGTGGGTCACATTATATGGCACAATTACCCATAATACAGACAACTCGGAGAGCAAATTACAACTCTTTTAACATCAACATCCAAATCTCCCTGACCACTACCACGTTATTGTAGACTGTATTGCTGCAGTCGGTCAATAGGATATTTAAAGATGGTGTCGTATTGGAATATAACTCAAACGGCACAATGTTGTCAAGTACCACTGACTCTCATGTCAATTCAGGATGTCACATGTTGGATGGTAGTTCGGGATTGCATTGATTTATTTCAAAGATACTGTAGATCTGATTTGCCCTCGACCGTATGATCAAACAGGCAGTCCAGAATATCTCTATCCCTCGTCTGGTCCGAAATTGAAAGGAGAGGACAGGATACATTGCAGCACTTTATGTAAGAGTCACCTCGATTAACTACTGCGGAGTAAAAATGTGCAATTTCCTCACGGTATTTTGGATGAACGCTACATATTGACTGCATCACATTGTCGTTTTCATTCCTACTGAAAGATTTACGGATGCATACACACGCTTGTCAAACTGAGAAATGAACAAACTTTGTAGAAATCACAGATGAATCGGCAGATTGTCGGCGATAAAGATTGCCCGCTACAAATCAAATCTGAAGGATTTCTTAGTATTCGGGTAATAATCACACACATGATCACCAGACGTAAGGATCCTCCTACTCTCCCCTCTGCATCCTCCTCCTCATCATCATCACCCTAGTCATCACTATCATCACCGTGACAACGGACGATTAACACATTTAAAATCATTGGATTTCATCATGCTTGTCAATGTTGATGGCTAATCAATCAAGCAGTATAAATCACAGGGTTTGCACTTTGCGCATCGGGCTAATCGTGTCCATCCCTGTTGCTACTGTGGTCGGTCTCGAGCTCGAGTTGAGGCGCGATCGGACCAGCATGGCTGCCCGCTGCCATCGCGTCTGTGCGCCGGTCTGGATGTCCAACGGCACACATCCGGTAGGAAAAAAAAAGAAAAGCAATGGGATGGGCAGGAGGAGGGAAAATTAATGCACATCTGTCAGTCGAACAAGAAGCATTCCTTGTTTATCACGTCACTAGTTGATTGGTATAAAAAATTGTGCTTTTTCTCGTCATATAAATAATACGATCAGGAAACACAAAAGTGCAAAGTTTTACTCTTTTTTGGATAAGATGCTATGGTCCATATCCCACGAAGAACACACACTCATAAAAATCAGAGGATTCTCAATCAGATCCTCATAAGTTATAGATGTTTGTTTTTATACATTTGTTATTAATGCTTTTGCATGTCAACACATGCAGATGAGTACATATTTTCCACAACAGTGCTGGCTAGGGCTAAGTCCCTTGTTCAAACGAGCACGGCTCAGATGTTTTAAAGTGTTCCTTGTCCACCATTATTGATAGTATATACTTTGTATATGTTTTAGTCGAAGTATTTGTGATTTTCGGTTAATTCTAGAAGAATATGATTGGTTAGGTCATGCACCCAGCGTGCCATTGATAGTCCAGAGTGAACAAGGCCGTAAACGTAGACCAGCACCGTGCTGCTTGGTTAGACTATGTGTAGGCTTGTAAGATGCTGCATTAGCTTGTTAGGGTGCTGTGAAACAAAGAAAACAAAAACAGGTCAATGTGAGCAAGTCGAGCAAGTCCAAAAAAAAAGGGGAAGGAATGAAAAAGAAATGCTCAAGAAATGGAAATTATGGATATTAGTTATGATATATACACTGGTATGTGTTTTTCATTCCATAAAATTACAGGTGTAATGTCATTAATAGTTTCATTTCAATCAAAAATGCATCATTTAGTCACGACAATATAATATTTGAATGACACATACAAATTATGCAGATTTATGGATAAAGGAATACACCAACACTATAATACCAATTGGGGGGGGGGGGGTGACAAATTATGGTCAAAAGTGCATGGTAGTAGATCAAGGCTACAAGCATAATGTGCTTCAAACAGTGGGGGGACACTCTGATACACCATCCATTAAATATGCAATAATAGAATCATCACCACAATACAGGATATATGCTGGTGGGAGGGAGAGGGAGGGGGAGGGGGTATCATGCAATACAATGCATCCAAAAGAGTTGAAAGATCTAGAACTTTCAAATGACCCCAACTTTGGGGTGTTATTTTTCGCTTGATTGAGTGGAAGATGTTTTTGTGAAGGGTTGCAAAATCTGGACTTTGCAAAAAATTGTACTTTGTTCTGACTTGCATCAGCAGAGTTGAGAGTCACGATGTGACTTGGAAATTTTTGTATCCATGTGGATTTAATGGCAATATTATACAACTGATGCACTGGTTGCAAGTGTGTTAGGGCAAAGACAGTGCACGAAGTTTAGTCAGTGCAAATGATAACGCACGCGCTCGCAGGGCAAATGCGTATCGATTGCACTGACTAAACTGAATGCACTGGAACTGCCCTAACACACGAACAAAACAGTGCATCAATTGTTTTATAAGACAGGTCGGCAATACAGCCTGAAAATATGCAACAAAAAGTAGACCCTAGGCCTAGTAGAGGCGTGCACTCGACCGTAAGCTAGCTAGACCAAGTTCTAATCTACCCTACGACTACATACAGATGATTATGGACTTTTTCAATATGGCTGCCGATATATCGGCACGGCGAATATCGTCGGGTATCGATCATGTGTTATCAATTGGCCATGTACGTTAGGAGAATTAAATGCACGCCCCACGCCTGTCAATTGACCAATCACATTGTGTCATTCTTAAACTTGTCTTATAAATGAAGAACATCGTTGTGTGTATGTTCTGACATATGCCATCACCATTAATACTTTATCAAATTTTTGAAATAGTTTTTTTTTACCTGTCCATATTTCACAACTCTCAACTTCTTGTCAAGTCTGAATTTTTGCTTTCTTTTCAAAGTAGTGATTTCTACTCCTTCAAGCATTAAGAGTCTTTTTTTTTGCTGTCATTTGATGGAACAGACCCTTAGCTTTCCAAGAGTGTGGTGTGAAAATTTCATGAAAAAAAGGGTTTCAAAATATTTTTGAGCAGACTTTTTCCAACTACAGTATAAACTTTGTTTTGGAATGCACTGAGCAGTGCTGAATATGTTAACATCATATTGGAGATTTGGTTATTAATCTTATAGGTGCTTTAATATTAAAGATGTGAGGCTCTGGTACACTCAGTGCACAAGAATTATGATTACAAGTGTTCAATTAGGTGGTAATCACGTAATTAACAACTGCAAAAACATAAAAAAGGGTGATCTTTTTAAGATTTGAGTGTGTGGATATTCACGATAAATAGGATTGATACCAATATACTTTAAAGTTATTTCTTGAAAATGGATTTGCATTTCATAGCGTGTAAGTTTCAGGGCAGTAAGAGATCACATATGGCTCTCTTAACCCTATTTCTGGCCGGGGGGGGGGGGGGTCCTTGGAGGCCCCCCTTCCATGTTTCACGTGATACGTCCGCAACGCGAAAAGCTTTCACTGCGATGTTTCATGATTTTCTTCCTCCGAGTCTCCCGCATCTTTTAAGACCAAATTTGCGATGCCCGGGTACACGGTTCCGAAGATACACATAATTTTGTACATGCATGTCGCACCAAAAATTGCTCAAAAATGTGATTTTGTGTTAAATTTCAATACAAATTGTGTTTTCAGCCAAAAATCATAAATCTATGAATATTTTTGCTTTTACTGATTCAAATTACTTAATTTATGCTGTTTATGACTGCATAAGTATCACCGACAAATTTCATTTAAAAAAACAATAGAAAACAAAAGGTCATAAAAACAAAGAAATACGTAAAAAATTGCAAAAACAATAAAATACAGTAGAATTTGATCCTAGTATCACATTTTTTTCCAGGTGTATTTGCTAAGAACACCACAAAGGGTCCCTACACCAAAAATTAGCACATTTGGAGCTTTAATTAGTGAGTTAGAGTTAAAAGTATGATTTCACAGATTAATTATGCATAAATTAGCATAATTAACAAAAAACAATTTTCAAGAAAAAAATAACTACACTATTTTGTAGATTAGGTCGCCGGCAACATGCATGCCAATGAAGGGTGGGCATGTGAGGCCCCGCCCATATGATCTCCCAAAATACCCCGGCAGAGATAGGGTTAAAAACAAAAGGAGAAAATTAACATGCCAATATTATATACTACCATTCAAACCCATCTCCTTACAATTTTGCACTGAAACTTTGATCTGTAGAATTTGTTAAAGCCTTGTAACATTGTTTTGTATGGTTATGATCAAATTCACAAGTTTTACAACAACAAAAAAAAATCTTAAAAGTATTTGCTCCCATTACGTAATTCAAATTAGAATTGGTATTGGCAAATAAGTGATCACACTATTGTAATGTTGAAACTGTATGCAAAGTCACAAAACAAACATATAAAATAAGTCACAAATATATCATACTAAAAAGACCACAAAAGTACATTTTTCTAGTCCATAAGTGAATGTCTACACAATATAAACCAATATGAATCACAATTTAAAAAAAAATTGTGTTAATACATTGACAAAACAATTTACAATGAGTACCTAATAAAAAAAACAATTGACCAAGATTGTATCATCAGAACTTGGAGAAATTACGAAACACACAACTGATCAGAAAAATGTTTCCTCAAAAAAAATTTTTTGTTACAAGGTATCCCATTTTCTTGAATTGTTTTTTTTACTGTTTAATGTGTCACTGAGCATTTTACATGAAGAGCTGTTATCAAGAATAAAAGGGAACATTTTTCAATCACATTGGACCTCTGTAATTGCTCGCAATTTAGAAAGGGTCAATAATGAATGGAATAAAAACTCAGTTTTCCAAAAGGATGTAAAATACATTCTTCTACATTTTTTAAACTAAATATGTGGTAAACAACATGTGAACACTCAATACAGTGATCTCTGTATGTTGTCCAGTTTCAACTACAGTTGGTATAATTGTAAAATGGACACCTTGTGACTATGGAGGAAAAAAGAGATGAATGGTGATTTTTCCCCCCTCATATTGGACTATCAATTAAAGCCCAAGTTTAGTTTTGGTGATTTTTTTTTATTTGAAAGCTTTATGCCCCAAAGTCATAACCCTGCAAAATAGATTCATGAATGTCTTTATGTTTTAATTAAATTTATGAACAAATCTCGGAGGGGGGGGGGGGGCAGTTGGACCCCGAGATTTTTGACTATATTTTACATTATAGCATCAAGGGTTAATATGGCGTTAAGTTGATATGAATTATACCTCATCTTAAAGATCAGAGTCTGCTCTTTCAGATGAGGTATAACTCATATAACCTTAACGCCTTATTAACCCTTTGGATGCTATAATATAAAATATAGTCGAAAATCTCGGGGGTCTCCCCCCCCCGAGATTTTTCATTAATTAATTTAAAAAAAAAACTAAAGACATTCAGAATCTATTATTGCAGGGTTATGACTTTGGTGAATAAAGCTTTCAAATAAAAAAAAAATCCCCACAACTAAACTTGGGCTTTAACTTAAAAAAAAAACAATTGAAATAATTCATCGGATAATATGCAACATTCAGCATTTAAGTGTTAATAGAGCATAGTTACTATATTCACTGAACGTATGTAATGCGCAAATCTAAAAAAATAAAAGTGAGAATATATGAAATATAAATATACAGTATTATAAACAAAGGTACATAAATAATAATGTGAATGTACTATAGGATATGTATATACATACACATTTTTTTTTGGGGGGGGGTGGGTTAAGGATGTAGTCATGCTGTTAGTTACACTCCTATATTGCTACTTCATTTGAGTGATCATTCCCTACATGCATAAAATTATGTGCTACAGAAATTTTTGAAGTAAAAACTAATTTGATTGTTGCTCTTTCAGAAATAAAATTACTATTGTTAAATCTTTTCATTCAAAAGGTTAAACAATCAATACATATTTTATTGGGTTCATAATTATTTTTATTGTTTTAATATTTCAGTGTCATATGAATAATATAAGGGCCCTCTTTCACTGCTTTCAACCACACTGTACATAAATTAGTATATGCATCTGCACAAGAATATTGTCAGAAGAGTCAATTATTCTAAGTTTTTACCGTTAATATCTCAAGTTTGTGCTATAGGAAAAAAAAGATCAATTGAACATGAAAAGCAATGCCAATAATATAGTGCAGTGATTTGTTCCTCCCTATTTTGAAAGAGTTGTGCTTAATTTCACTCTGAAATCATTTTGGTTTCATGCAGCTGCAAATTCACAACATAACATGCCAGTATCTTGAAATACTTTCTTACAACACACAGCAGAAGACTGCAAAATAAGAGCTGGGTGTCATGCTTCCCAGTGTTATGATGCTACATAGCAACCTCATATAGCTTGCAGGATATCTAGCTACAATTAATGAGTCAAAGCAGGCAAAACAATGGCAAAATGAAGCAACAATCGTAAATGAGTTGATGACAGCCGTGATAGTACACAATGAGAATGTGAGATATGGGGGAAATACATCACGTCTGATAACAATGTACAAATATACACATATACGGACACAAATATATATACAGACACCACCACCAGATATGACAAAAAGAGTTAGTCATTATATTGAGTAATACTGACAAAGTCACTGAAATTCCAGACCATTTTCTTTTCATTCATATGTGTATGCATTTGAATAATAGTCATATCTCAGCTTTACCATAGGTATAGTAATTCAGTATATCAGATACAAGCTTTTATCAACTGGAAGTGGAAATTGATGTGCATGTTGCTTGTGTTTTATCAATAACTGATATAATTGTGAAATTGTTTATATATACTGATAAAAAAAATGCAACAATATGTCAGTTAAACATGCCCTTCTTGGTACTTAAAGGAAAAAAAAACTGTTAAACTTTTTAAAAACATATATGTCAGCAGCCTAATGCTCCAACTTAATAAACCGCTATCAACGCTGATTTTGATTTTATACAACAAATATTTTTAGAAATAAGTCTGTGTGTCTTTCTATATCATTGCTTTGGTAATCGTGTACATCTGTCCTCCAAACAGATGTGGAGAGGAAGAGGTGACCCATAATTATTTTCCAAGACAGAGCCAACATATGGACGATATATTTAGATGGTGAACTTTTAACCTGTCCCAGGCATTGTGTTGTATGGCTTCCAAATCTATGCCCTCGCTGCCACCTTTTCCTCTGGTCATTAAAAAATGATTTTACTAAAGAACAGACATTTAATGATATGTCTGACTAAAGGCGAGACAGTGATTTTCAGTTTCAAAAAATGGTCTTTTCCGTTTCTGAAAACCTGTAATTCCGTTTCAACCTGATCTAAAAATGGAAATTCCATTTTGTCATTAAAATTGTACACAGCAAAAACATGAATTCCATTTTGCAGAGGTGAATTTCATGAATTTTCACATGAAAAGTAAAGGACCAAAGCGGATTTTCCGTTTCAATTTACTGGTAAACGGAAAATCACTGTCCCTATAATATGTCTGACAAAAATAGCTGTAAGCATGGAAATGGATATAAACAGTCATTTGGTATAAACACTTTCCCAAATGTACTAAGTATTTGCCACATGAATTCAACCAAAGTTTGGATCACAAGTGAGAAAGAATTTGTTCCACCCCCCCCCCCACAAAAAAAAAGAAAGGTTGTGCTAGAAATTGATTCAGCCTTGAGACTGTATTTAAATCCATGTGTTACTGTCACTTTGCAGATGACGGATTCCAGAAAGTGATATGCAGTTGTTGGCTAGCTTATGTTCATCCTCAAAATAGAGTGGGCAATGACAACAACATAATCAACAATGACAATAGCCAGTCTAAATTAAAACTTTCCAAGAATTTGAAAGTGATGTTTCTTAAATTGTTGGTTGAATATGAATGTGCTCATGTAGCAGAATGAAGTGGAGCATTATCACATTATGTTACAGCATTGATTTGAATGCATTAATAAATCATTTTTATCTATATTTTTAGTTTTGGAAAATATTTTCTTATTTTTGTATTCTGTGTTTTTGTATCTGTTTGTTTTATTTACATATTTTTGTATTTTTGTATTTATTTATTTATACAATCATTTATTTATTAGTTTGTTTGTGGTATGATGATAAAAACTTGTATATGCTGATATTACGTCATTTAACCCAACTGTAAGTTAACCCATTGGAGACTAAGTACGAGTTAACTTGTGTTTGAGTCTATGGAAAATGTGTGTTATAGCGAAATCAAATCGTCTCCAACGGGTTAAGTAAATCAGCCATGAATAATTATCACTGTACCTGTACAATGAATACGATTGACTGATTCCTAAACCATATCAATAATTAAAGATGATTTTAACGTCCCCCATTTTTCAAAGCAAATGCCATTACGTTCAACGCACACAGTTGTGGCACAAATTTCGTAAGTAATCAGATTTCAATTTGATAAATTAGAATTAAATAATTAGAAAATTTTGTGTAAAAAAAGGTCTGCAATTTCCCCACGAAATGTCAATATTACTCATTTCATGTATTATTAATACTGATTTATTGTATTTGTGTTGAGGTTTAGTACCATGATTAGTGTTGGAGGTGGTGAGTTGCAGCGGCAGCATCATTTATCCAAGACCTCTGCCTTGGTGGCCAGGCTGGGTAATTTGGGGATCAGAGACTTGGTCTAAATCAAGGAGAAAAATACAAAGAAACAAAAGCAAAAAAATATAAAAAATAAAAAAGAAGATATATATATATGTATATATGAGCAGCGTGAATTTTTAGTCTGATTTGTATAGGAAAGAAATGGTATACATAAACATAGAGACTATTGTTAAGCTATTTATGTACATGAGCAGTGGGCTAGAGGGAATTGAGGTATTTTGCGTATTATAGGCTAAAGCGATTAATGAAGCTAATTTGACCCAATAAAATAATTGGTTGTTGTGGTGAAGGTGGTCTACTCAAGCATATTTGTAAAATAACTGTTGACAGCAGGTGTAAATGAGCAGACAAAAGTTTGAGGCAGATTTGTCCAGAACTGAAAAGGAATGGATTTCATTCATATAAGCCTGGCATAAGATTAATAATGCAGTATTTTCATCATCTCACTTTTCCATTAAAAAAAATGTTGTAAACCAATACTTGATTTTAATTTCTTCAATTTTAGGTACTCATTTAGTAGATTATGAATAACTTAAAATAGGGATTTTATTGCATAATTTGGCAATAGAGCACAATAAAAAATCATAATTTTGTATTATTACCTGCAAGAGTATATAAATTTTAATAACAACTCATTTTGTCATTGTTAGCCATGAACTATAAAAAAATAGTTGGTAATAACAAGAAGATTAAACCCAATATACAGAAATTTGTTCTTTGAAAACTCATGATTGCATACAAGACTGGTTAATTATTTTAACAAGCAAAGCAAACATCAAAGTAATGGAAGAATGTTTGATTTCTTTTAATTCCAATTGAACACCATCGTATATCATCCCATAGGAATGAAACCTCTCAATTCTTACTTTCCACACTCTTTGCTTCTATGATAACTTTCAACAATTTTGATACCACTTTGAATTTAAAGATCATTTGTAAAGATGCATGTGCTGGTATCAGTGATATAGTGATGACAAAAGTCCTCAAGACTGAGGCCACACATGAAAATGCAGTTTCCATTGGACCGGAACACCAGTTTTGATATAGATAAGAGTACAAGGGTCTCGCACATAAAAACAAATGTTCATTCAGCATAAAATTTCAAGTCTTTTAAACAGGAACGAGGACCAGAGAAATAGTCTTGATATAGATGAGACCAGAATCCCGCATATTAAAACAAAGGTTCCTTTGTATTACATTTTGGTTTTCAGATAGGGAGCAGGACCAGAGAAATGCTCTAAATATGATCATGATCAGTTTTCCCTGACTGAAAC
This sequence comes from Eucidaris tribuloides, assembly GCA_001188425.1. Taxonomy (NCBI): domain Eukaryota; kingdom Metazoa; phylum Echinodermata; class Echinoidea; order Cidaroida; family Cidaridae; genus Eucidaris; species Eucidaris tribuloides. The sequence continues at coordinate 32,570 of JZLH01S0012463.1, forward strand.
AGCATACAAAATTTAAGGCCCAATTTGTTTAGAATAATGAACTAGTCTTGAGATAAGGACCAAGACCAGAAAAATGGTCTTGAGATCAGTCTAGACTACAGCACTGTCTGGTAAATGCAGATATGCAGTGTAGATTTAAGCCAAGGTCAGGTACTCTTGAAGTAAGCGATCAAGATAACATATGACTCCATGATTTCAAAATTATTGGAGATTTTTCTCGCAATATATTGGAGTCCTCGAAGTGTTATTGCATATTATGAAACAGTAACAATGCATTATGCAGTCACGTGACTAGATATTAAGAAAAAAAAAGAATAAACACATATATATACTATTAACTTGACTTAAATTTGACATACTATGTAATATGCAGCAGGAATCTGTACTAAAAGCAATCTAGAGATTAATGGACAAAATTATGAAGACAAGATTGACTTGAAATTAACACAGGATCCAAGATGGCTAGAAGCAGCAAATTGTTGGCAAAAATAAACATAAAAGGACTGGAGAAAGAGGAAGAGTTTGACTGAATAACAAACATAGTAAGACACAAGTGGTTCAAAACATAAAACATAATACAAAGACACTTTGAGGGGACACATCATTGGAAGAGGAAAAGAACGGTGTTAAAGATTGAGCAGTTCACGTAACATCACAAGTGCAAAGCTACGACACCGCCACAAGACTGCAATACTGAGGAACACACTGAGGAACACATGTGATGTATCGTATGTTTGACAAGAAATAAATCAATGTTGATGTCAATGACTATCTATGAGTTGCAAAAGCAAAAGATGAAGAAATGATAGATGAAAGATGACACAAATGAAGAAATGGAGGATGGGAATAGATGTGTGGATGGAAAAGAATAAATGTGAGTGAAAAATTATGACAATAATAATATAAAATGTTGCTCTGTGGAAATGATATAAAGCTCAGAGTTTGCTTTTCTGTTTCTTTTTTTTTTGCTGCTAGCCCCCTCCCCGTCCTTTTTTATGGGGGGGGGGGGGGGTTATACACCTTTCATAAGTTCAGAGCAAAATATAAAAGATAAGGAATTCATACAATAAAATTTGACTTAGTGATCGGATTAATGACTTTCAAACTCATGCATACACACTATACACACAAAACACGATCATGGTCCCACAAAGATATATCTTGAAAGAATCCAAGCACAAAGCATACTCTCACACAGACATACACTGTACACGCAGACACAAATGCATACTACACTTAAACCTATGCACACAAACAAACAGAAACACACATACAGACACACAAAGTAAGGTAGTTCAAGAATACTTCCATGTTTTTTCCTCTTATATAAATTTTATCTTTTGCGTGTCTGTGGGGGGGGGGGTGGATAAGTTATAGTTTATCACAATTTAATTACCTTTTCTTTTGGGCAATATTGCTTGGCAAAAAGGCTTATATCATGTGCAAGATAACCATCTAAAAATATATATGCTCTACACAAGTAGGAATTTCATAATTGAACAAAACTGATAAAACAACACAAACTCTGAGCATATGTAAATTATTGTTAGTAAAATGATGTAAGCAAAAAATATATATATGAAAAAAAAAATATGAAAATAAGCAATTATGATGACCACCTGAATGAATAAACGAATGAATAAATAAATGAATGAATGAATTAAGAAATGAATGAATGAATGAAAAGATGAAAGACAATGAAGTGAAGCAATGTGGTTTGTGGCAAGGGTCTTATTTGTTTTCTTGGATTGAGATCATTTACCTTCTCCCAGTGGCTGAGGCACTGTGCCAGTACAACGGCAGTGATGACGAGAAAGGTGGAAGGTGGATTGGTGGTGGTGGTAGAGGTGGTGGTGGTGGTGGTGGTGGTGGTGGTGGTGGTTTGGTGGTAGTAGAAGTGGTAGAAATATGGTGGAGGGAAAAGAGGTGGTGGTGAAGGTAGTGTAGATTGTAGAAACAGTAAAGTATTAGTAAGTATTAACAGATGTAAGGAGTGGTAAGAGTTTATGGAGTAATTCAGAGTTATAGTAATGGTTAAATAGTTCCATCAGTTGTGGTAGCAATAGTGGTGGTAATATTGTAGTAGTCATAATAGTAGAAGTATTAGTGAGTAGTAGTAGTAATATAGTAGTAGTAGTAGTAGTAGTAAGTAGTAGTAGTAGTAGTAGTATCAGTATTAGTAGCATTGTAGCAGTAGTAGTAGCAGTAATAGTAGTAGTAATAGTAGTAACATTAGTAGAAACAGTAGTCGTGGTGGTGGTGGTAGTCGTAGTAATAGTAATAGTAGGAGTAGAGAGGAAATGGAATTGTAGAAGCAGTTGTGATAGTGATAGAGAATAAAAGACAAAGTTGAGGTTGTAGTCATTGCAAGAGCAGCAGAAATAGTAGCAGTGATAATCAGAGATTTGAGTGAAATTCAGAAGTTAATACCAGCGGTAAAAAGTGTTTTGCAATAGTAAAAGTACACAACCAGCCGTCAAAATGCAAGTCAAGGTAGTACAAAACAATTGACAGAAAGAAGCATTATATTAATGCATTCAGCAATAGAAGAATTTTGACAAGGCACAAAAGTATCAGCAGTTAGATTGTGGCATTGTTATTATTGTTATTTTGATGATATTTGGATTGTTGTAAATGGATGTGGAGTTATGTCAGGTGGGTAGGGGAAGTTTGGGGGTTATGAGAAAGGAAAGAGAACAGGCCAGTGTGACTCAGTGAAAAAAAAACAAGAAGAGATATGAGCCTTCTAAGATAAGCCATTCTACCAACCTTAAACAAAACAGTGTTTGAAAACCAAGCTAGTTGCCACATGGAGCACTAGCTTTGTCGGAAAATGTTATTGCTTAAAAAAATTATCAAGAGTTAGAAGGATGTATGTCAAACACACACATACTGTATATTGAAGTAAATGTCATATAGAATGCTAAGCAAGTTAGTTACACTTCGATACAGTCAAAAGCGTTCAGAAACAAAACAAAAAGAGAGGTGAAATTGTTTGGTGTTACAAAGTCTGTAAGTGCTTTGACTCACACAAACATGCATCAGTGCTTCCAATGCAGCAAATTACACAGCTAGGTGTCAATTAAACTTTACAATTATGTGAAGGCTGATGTTTTGCGAATTTTGTAAATTTCAGTCAATGAAATAGGGTCACAACGCACAACCAACAGTCATTCTCCTTGTACGTATTATGAAACAAATTCAAATCATTTCATCTCAGGACAAAGATGTTAATTGGACAGCAATTGTTATAGATGATTTCAAAATATAATATGTTATCAGATATAATTAATTACAGTCATGCCTAAAAATGGTCTATTGTATTTCACAGGACTTTCCCTGTCAAAGTTGAGATAACATAGCACTAAAAGGAAAGTTCATTCACCTTACGTGTAGATGCCATTGGCCCATGGAAATATTAGTTCCATTTTTATTGGGTGGGGGGGGGTTCTTTTCCAGACCTGTTCACCGTTTTTTTTTTTAAATAACAAACATTCCTAACTGAAGTCATAGTTAGAGAATGGTATTTAACGACAAAAGGTTGTTGATCATGGACTAAAATCTAATCACTGCATCCCTTTCCAAAAGTGAAACCATGCCTCAAATATTGTTAAAGTTCTTTCAGTGTTATTTAAGCAATCTTGTTCACAAGATGTTCAGGTTGTGTAAGTCGTACAAACATATGGAAGTACTGATGGACAATCTGACAACACAATGCCTCCACAGTGCTTCAGAACGTTTCCCATTTTAAAGAACATAACAGCTGAACTAATTTCTTTTAAATGACTGTCCATTTCTAGTTACAGGATATATCTCAGACAAATATACTATTGTGAGGTTTCCATCTTCCCATTGATTTGAATTCAAATATCTTTTGACAAATTTATGTTCATTTCTTGAATGAATAATCCCAATTGCATAGGCAGCAATATGTGAGACTTCACGCCCACCTTTTTGAAGGATTTCCTTTTAAAATACTGAATCTCTTTGACTAAGAGCAATTTGCACCTTATTTTCAGCACTATTCAAAGCCTTATGTTGTAATAGTTTTTATCAACAAAGTTCACTGGAATATCTGTTGCTGCTATTTAACAATATTTTGTCATTGTGGCTTAAATTCTGATTAGAAATCCTGTTACAAAGAAAATTTAAAAATGATAACAGAATCTCTCAAAATAAAGTTATGTGTTACAACTGTGATCTTTTAAAGCATTCTAATGACTGAATGAGACAGGATTTGAACCAAAGGCAACTACAATTCATTCAGTTGCAACTATAATCCTTTGTTTTTTCAAAATCAGAACATTGTACAATCATATTCCATTTCTCTAAAGTGCTCACTTCTACAAAACATTCTCATAGTTATGTGTAAATCACTAATAAGTAGACGTGATATGATCTAATATACATGTATCTGTCTCGACAGTAGGATTTCAAACACTGCTTTGATTACTTGCTGGTAGATTTGGATATATTTCTCCTAAATCGCCTTCTTCAAAACATTCTCATAGTTATGTATAAATCACTGAAAAGTACAGGTGTGATATTATGTGATAAAATTTGCTATCTGTTTCATCAAAAGGATTTCAAACACTACTTTGATTAGTTGCCGGCAGATTTGGACATATTTCTCCCAAATAACCCTATTATGATAGTTTTATTATAATTCATTTTTATATTATTATTTTTATTTTTTAATATTATTCCCGTTTTATAACTATATACATTTATATTACTTTAGATTCCAGGGGTACGCAGATATCTTACTTAATAAATTAACTTAATTTCAGTAATTCAAAGAGGTCATCAAACCACACATAAATACAAATGTGTTGATATATAAAAAATATAAATATATATATACATGTATTTATATGTCAAACATATGTAAATACTCATATACATGTATAAATACATACATAAAGCACTAAAATAAAGAAAAAGTTTGAGAAATGACATGAAGACATGATAAATGCATGTGTGTGGTGTGTTCCAATAGCTTCATGTAACATGGATGCATTTATAAGCAACAACAAATTTGCCATGTGTAAAGTACACAGTGAGAAAATATACAACAATTCAGTAACGTGTTGGTGAGTGCAGGAAAAAAAACAGAACGGAACCAAAAAAAAAAAAATATTTGGCGATTTTCCTCTAAATTTTGAAATCAAGATAAAAGCATAATGTGCACACAACATATATTTGGGAACAGAAGGACAGATAAATGTTTGTAAAAATGAATATACAGAATTAAAAAACAGACATTGAATATGGCACTGCATACTGGTATGTAAACTGCACTTTTTAATTTAATTGCAGTAAAGAGGGTTTTTTCTTCAGCCCAACACATATTTCAAACTAACATACTTTTAGCGTCATTAAACACTCATCAAATATAGCATTTCTTAACAACTGCAAAGTATATAGACATTTAACAACCTCCGTTGAACTAACTGAACTATTCATGACCTGTACTCAAGCATTTTGAAGTCATATGCCTACATGTAATACAAATCATGCCAACGTCACAAATAAAACATCTCGTCTGTTTTTCACAATTTTCATTTGGATATAAAATAAAACTCATTAACAGCAGCATATCATTAATAAGTTTTGAAGGTTTTCTCCAATGTAATATCTTTTACACACACATTATTGTGTAACAAAAATTGAAAGCAACACAATATCTGGATAATTGTTCCGTTTTTGTCTTCGTAAACCGAACATTCTACTAGAGTACCAGTACAAAGACTGTAAGAATTCTTCCAAGTAATATTACTGATTAATTTATATTTTTGTAAGAGTTGTAATGTTCCCCATTCACCAAATGTTTATTTTAAAAAAAGTATCATGCAGCAAATAAGAACATAGGTAGATGAACTTTTATAAAACTAAAATCAGCCATGAAAATTGATAGAATCAGCATTATGTTTGCACTTTGCTTATTATATTTTGAATGTGTTTGTTTTTCATGCACATGCTGCTAAATCAAAGTAAAAGTAGTTCTAAATTAAACACTCCACTAACTACAACTGGCTTCAGTAATAAAACTACCACATATAAAGCCACTAATACAAGGGATGAGTAACGGTGCTGTTGCTAGTTTCAGCAACTTGGTTCAAGTCTTTTTAATTCCTAATTGAATATCTCACAGATAGTAGTAACACTCTTATGCTTTTTTGTAATGCAGTATTGAGCTTGAATATAAAGTTTTCACTAAATTTGATCACAAGAAGAGACTAATTCACACCTAGGGTTTTACTAAAAACAAGGTTGAAATGTGAAGATTCCCTCCTGCCAGCTTGTATGTTTAGCTCGTAACGTGTCGAGCATTTTTTTTAACAGTGCCACATTTAGCAATTTTTAGATTATACTGTCAATTTCAAACTGCAAAAACTCTACACACGTACGATACAGGAAACTGGCATGTATGGAAGTTGTTGATAAAAGTATACCTTTCTCACAATGTAGTTTTTATCATAAGGTTGTGAATATTTCTGAGGTTACAATTAATGTGTTTAAATTACTAAT
>JZLH01S0012485.1:15907-29237 GCA_001188425.1 Eucidaris tribuloides
AAGTCAATCTCATTCCATGAGTTAGAACTATAAAAATTCGGAGTTGTTGTCACATGTTATTTTGTGTATAAAATGTTTGTGTATAAATGTATATATTTCTCCAGATCACCTTTTCCACAATTCTGTTCGATCTCAGCTACGGAATCTATTGCTATCTCCATACCTATTCACGGATCAATTTCTTTTCAACAATTTCAGCGGCCCTCACTATTGAAAGAGTCAAGTGATATTCTTAGAAAGCATCAAGCTGAAAACATCGCCGATTGTTGATCATTTATATAATAAAGTATTTCACAGGTGTTTGATGTCTTTTAAAAGGTTACACTTAACGCGCACTCAAATATTGCTTCCGGTTTATGTTGAAATGTAGATTTGCAATATGATAAAATGCTTGTGTTTGTATGCAATAAACTGTAACTTTAGGCTTTCCCCGACATAGGCTTTAAGCCGCTTCACTTGCACAAAACACAAGAAGTAAGACAAGAGTATCTAAACCTCATACTTACCTTGATGTTGCTATATAGTACATCAGCAGTACTACAAACAGGATAGAAACAGGAATCATAAAGAGAACGAAGTACGGGTTGACGACGACGATGACGACGAAGGCACCAACCACCAGTGAGCCAATGTTGAGGACGGTGCGCACCGATATATACAAACGCTTCAGAAAAAAAATTAAAAAAGGCGGGAGAAGAGATTATTTTGGTCACTGGCATTTCTTACATTTGACAGAAAAAAAATATCAATTTTCTTGGGGAAAGTGATGAATCATTTGAGAACTATGAACGGATTAGGTGCCTGAACGATTCAACACTGAAAAACTTTAACACACTCGGACAAATTTAAGATTTCATTTTAACAACTATTGTACAACAACACTAACTATTGCCACGATTTATTAATTACCTAATTTACTAATGCTACTACCATCACTACCACCTCTACAGCTACACTACAACTGCTACCGATAAATATACTTAATACTATTTTCATACCTGATCAATCATTTGCGTATCACTGGAACATCTGTTGAGAATTCGGCCGATAGGCGTGGTGTCAAAAAATCTATGGGTTCAAGAAAAGTAAAACGATTGAAGTACAGTCCCCATCTGGGGCTAAAGTGATTCCACAATCAAATATTTTGTTCAAGTTTGTTGGCACAAAAGTGTTTCGTTTTTGTAAAACAGGTATTCTCTTCATTGCAATGACGGAACCTACGTCGAAACTTCGCCGGCAGAGGTAAACGATCAACTTACAATAATGGGTGATTTCAAGTTCGGTGTTGAAATCTGGTGTTAGTGCTGTAACAACACTAACACCAGCTATAACACCGTACTTGAAGTCAGGCTTGGTGTCGGGATTGACCTCGAAAATTATGACGTACTTCCGGAAGTTGGTGTTGAAACTGGTGTTGAATATCGTCTGCTGAACCGAGTACCGTGGTTGGTGTTTGTGATTTACGTGTAATTTTTCCATTCATCAACACTAAACCCAACGGTTTACGAAATTTGTGATTTCAAGTTTGGTGTTGGTGTCTGAATATTACATGCAAAGTCTATGGAGTTTGGTTGCATTGGTACTGAGAGAGATAAAGAGAGTCGTCTCACTAACCTCATGGGAAGTGCTATTATGTTATCCAGCATCGCAAAATGCATGTTCTTGGCGGCATTGTAGATACCAACTCCCAGGAATATGGTAGAGAGTAACAGGCAGGCATAACTACTGGCGGCAAAGGCTCCGTAAATGGATACGTAGTAATTCGTCTCATCAAGAAGCTCCTAGAAAGGGGAATAAAACAGTAATATGCACTATCGTCCGTATTTTTTTTTCATTCATATCAACATGGTATACCATATTTGTCTCTGTAACTGCACTGAGGCGTCGCGGCTTAGAAGATAAAAGCTCAAGTCATCGCGGTTGTGTATTTGGGTAACAAATAGATAAAATAAATAAAGATAAATCATAAATAAAGTACGTTAATAACAAAAGCAATAAATAAATAAATGATATTGTCAATCCTTCTCCCCCATCTCCTCTTCCTCGTTCTCCTCGTCGTTCTCCTCCTCTTCATCATCATCATCATAACTAATATTTATGTAGCGATGTCGGTTCGCATACTAGATGCTGTCTTCAACAGGCAAATGGTTACCAATGACCATGCTCATCATTATGTCATGAAATACTCGATATCAATTAAAACATATCTTTAGGATATAGTGCATGATTCAGTATTCTTGTACTCTCCAGGCTGGATTACTGCAATAGTCTATGGATTAGCACTCCTGCACAAAATAACTAACGAACAGCTTCTCCAAAATCATGCTGCCTTGTTTCACTCATGTAACTCCCCTCTTCAATGTCTTACACCGACTCCCCATCGCCAAAGGAATAAATAAACAATAAATAAATACGTACGTAAATAAACAATTAATAAATAAATAGATAAATAAATAAATGAATAAATAAATAAACATAAATATATGAATTTATTTATTATCAAGCGATTAGCTATACAATGAAAGAACGTTCACACCTGTGTGTTATTCGTATCCACACTGGCTTCGGACCAAATGGCGAGCCAGAAGTTGGTCCCCATGTCTGCACCTGCTACCGCAAAGATGAAGAAAGTCATCAGGGTTCCAATGATGTAGTTCAACGACTTAAAGTAGTAGAGATAAATCTTGTAGGAGACTGATCCTGTCTCTTGATCTTCCTTGATCATCAATCGACCTTTATCGTTTTCTGTTGGGGAAAGAGAGGAACATCAGTAAGTTCTATGGACTTGTCTAGGGACAAGCAAAATTACAACTTCAGGACTTATATTCAAAATAGACGTAGGAGTAACAATTTTTCAGACACTTCAACACGCAAAGAAGGAAAATGAAGAAGTGGTACAAGAAAGAGGAGGAGGAGAAGGAGAAGAAGTAGGAGGAGGAGAAGAAGAGAAATAAGCAGGAGGAGAAGGAGAAGGACGAGGAGGAAAAGAAGAAGAAGAAGAAGAAGAAGGAGAAGAAGATTGTGAAATATGTGAAACAAAAAAAAGAAAAAAGGAAAAAGAAGTAGAAAAAACAGATGAAAAGGAAGAAGGCGAAAAAAGAGGAGGAGAAAAGAAGATAAGGATAATGAAGAAGTGGATGGAGTGGAAGGAGTAGAAGAAAAAAAACAGAAATAAAAGGAAGAAGGAAGAAGACGAAGAAATAGAAGAAACAGAAGGTGATGATGTTGTACAAGCAGACAAAGTAGAAGAAGAAAAAAAGAAACAAGAGGAGAAGAAGAAAGAAGATGTAGAGAAAATCAAAGAGCATAAACAATAATATTTTATACTTACCAGCCAGGCTTCCAGGATCACTTACATCAGACTTTTGCGAAAGATGTGATAGCTGCCTCTGGATTGCTTTCCTCTCCTCCAAGATCGATTCTGATTCTTCTCCGGGCACGTCGGATTCTGATTCACTCATCTGTCTAGCAGCAACCTGCCAATCAGCGACGAGATCCGGGTCAGCTTGGGCTACTTCTTCCGGGTCACCTTGGTGAATGATACGGCCATCTTTCATAATGATGACCTGAAAGTTAAAAAGGTTTTGATGAGTTTTCTGCTGGGTCACGAGAATCACATTCTTGCGTATTTCTTCGGTATCTTTATAGTACCGTTATAAGGCAAATGAGCATCCATGTGCACATCCAAGAAGAAGATAAAAAAAAAAACCAGAGGAAAAGAAGCAGAATAAGAAGAAACAGAGAGGAAGAGGTGGAGAAGATGATGGTGATAATGCCAGAGAAATTTCAAGAAGAAAATGAAGGAGGAGAAGAAGAAGGAGAAGAAGAAGACGACGAAGAAGAAGAAGGAGACAGACAGAGGAGAGGCAGAAAAAGAAGAATACAGAGCAAAAGAAAATACGAAGGAAGAAGACAAAGGAAGAGTATGAGAAGATGATCATGATAATGAAGAAGTGGAAGATGAAGTAGAAGAAAAGGAAAATGAAAAGGGAGAGGGAGAAGGAGAAGGAAGAAGGAATGAGACAAAGGAGGCAGAAGGAGAAGATAAAGTAAAAAAGAACAAATAAGGTGGGGAAGCACAAAGAAGAAAAAAAAAGACAGGACAAGAAAAAGACGAAGAATGAGAAGCAGAAAAGAGTGGCGTAATTCAGATATACCTTATCAGCTTGTGGTAGATACTGCAACTGATGGGTCACAAGGATCACAGTCTTGTGTTGTTTCTTCAGTATTTTCACAATACCGTTCGCAAACAAGTGCGAACCCACGTGCATATCCAGAGCAGATAAAGGATCATCCTGTCCAAGAAAAGGAATAAATAATTCATTTCATAACATAGAACATCATTTCATCTCATCTCATTTCATCCAATTTCATTTAATTTCACTTCACTCATTTCATTTCATTTTATTTTATATCATTTCATTTCATCTTATTTCATCTATTTCATTTCAGTTCAGTTTAGTTAATTTTTTCTCAAAACGGAAATTTGTCACATCAAACAGTTTTCAGTTAACGGACATAATACACAACACAAGGTATATGTGTAACAAGATCATATTGTAAATGAATATGGCTAATTTTGCATTTCACATGTATGTAGAAAATGTTATACTTTACTTGAATGTGTATGAGTTTAAATTTAAATTGGATGTGTATAAATTTACATTGTACTATACTTGGATGTAGATGATTTCATATCTCACTTGGATGTGGAGAGTTTTATATTTCACTTGTATATAGATTTTATATTTCATTTGGATGTGGATAATTTTATACTTCACTTGAAAGTGGATAATTTTACATTTCACTTGGATAAGAATAATTCTTTATTTCATTTGAATGTGGAAAATGTCATATTTCACTTGTAATGTATATAATGTTATATTTCACTTGAATGTGGATAATGTTATATTTCAATTGAATGTGGATGATTTTATATTTCACTTGGATTTGAATGATTTTACATTTCAAAAATATGTGGATACGTTTACCTACCAGCATAATGATATCTCTGTCCGAGTACATTACTCTCGCCACACTAACGCGTTGTTTCTGTCCTCCGCTAAGGTTGATTCCTTTCTCTCCGATCTCCGTCTCATCTCCGGCAGGCAGCATCTCAATATCAGGCCCAAGTGCACATGCGTCAACTACCTGTCCATACCTGATCACATCGACAGAGTCCACAAGTTAAACACAACCAATTTATGGTAACATTACAAAATGACCACTGCGTTTTCCTCTTAATTGTTAGCAGAAAAGCGATAGAACCTTTCCCGCTTTGGGAATCCTCAATTAAATTTAACGAGGTTAAAAATCATATAATGTAACTTGTATTCGCACAGGTTCTAAATAGAGTTTGGAGGACTTTTAACAGGTTCTTTGGAGGTCTTTCAAATTCCTATTTGAGGACACGTTCCCTTGTAGAACTAGTTGGCCTGAATATCTCCAAACAAAATTTAGACATTCTGGTGACTACAAAATGGCAAGATGAACTAATTGTAACTAAAATTCTGGTCTTAGATAGTTCTTACCAAACTGCATAAAAAGGAAATAAACATGAATTTGATAGTAAGATCGGCTTGCATCGTACTCTATTAAATATCTCATGCAGTATACTGAACATTTCGGGGGATCCATCACAAATGCAGTTGAAATTAGTAAAGAAAGAAGATATCCAGACAATTGTTAACTTACCGGGTAACTTTTTTAAGACAAATGGAACAAAAAAAAATCACTTGCATACCTTTTCTTATAAGTGAAAGCTGTTTGACGCAATCCGTTCAATTAAAACAATCAAATCTTGAATCATATCAATACGATGGGACCATTGCAAAAATTTACATTAATCAAGTTTCCGGGACAAATAACTAGTCAAGAAAACGTTTACGTACTCTGTAACTTCAAAACGTTCTCCAAACAAGACGTTTTCTTTGAGAGATGTATTCACAAGCCATGCCTTTTGTGGACCGTAGGCGATTCTAGCACCTTTCCTGCAGAAAAAGAGTGTTTGAAGTGACGTCATAAGTATGAAACTTAAAGACACTATTATCATTTTGGAAGCCTCATTTATTTTTTTTTTCAACTTTGATATCTGACCTAGATGATACTGTTTGAATGGACATATGCTCACTCTAAAACACAAGACGAAACAGTTATGCTATCACTGGCAAATGTGTGCAGATAAATATTGGCACATGAAGTGATGTCATGTTGACAAATAATTGTTACTATTGAATGTAAAACTTGAATAAGTCCCTTGCATTTTGAGTAAACACTTACACAACTGTCTTGCAATTTCTATTTTCGGGGAGTTGTAAAATTAAGTTTCAAATGTATATTTACCTTATTTGTACTTTTCCTTCCATTGTTGTCATTTCACCCAAAATAGCTTGGAACAAAGATGTTTTCCCGCTTCCAACAGTACCAATGATAACAGTCAACTTGCCTATAAGTGTAAAGAAAATTGAGAATATCTTTTAAATATTGATATATTGAGAATCAATACACGTATTCTCTTAAACTAAATTGACAATCAAATAAAATATCTGAAGAGAGGTGAATAGATGAAAGCGATCTAATAGTACATTGAATTCTTAACTCTGGATCTGTCTCAACTTTTAACAGACTTTGGGAGAAATTGATATGATCTCCCAAACTAAAATAAAGAATCCCCGTTAAATTACATGGGATGTTCTAAGCTGAGACTCTTACTTTGGTAGCTATTATAAAGTGCACTTTCAATTGTAATAATGTGGCATAAGACATTGTGAATGCTAGAGAAGAATATAAATTCTTTGTTCTTTAATGAATCAAAACTAGACACAAATTGATTCCATTACACATGCCTGTAATTATCTAAGTCTGGTCATGCAAAATGTGAGTGTCGATCTACGTTAGCGCTAAAGATAAAGCACCTTGTAACAATGGTCCTTTGCAAGAGCTGCAGCTTTTAACTCAGTACGCGGCACGCATAGGCTTCACTGCGCTTGCATTGATTTGGTCTTTTGCAGAACAGTTGTTTATGCTGTTATTTTGACTGGTTTAGATCTGAAACTTTAAGAAAGCAAATGTATTGAAGAATCTTTAGCATAGTATCGTTGATGGTTTGCACACAAATGACGCTATTCTTCCTGAATTCATTGTAGTCATAATCAATGCGTGCAAAAAGTTATCTTCTCTTTAGTTGCATGATAGGGTACAGACCATCATCTACACACGGATCTCCCTCTTCTTCCAGGTATAGGATCTTGTTCATGGTGCACCGCTGATTGATCGGTGGCCGATTATATTTACAAGAGACAGCTGCGAGAAGTGGAGTTGAGTATGGTGGAGACTCTGTTTGACATTGACACAAATAATCTTCAATGTATTCAGTGACTGTCTTTACCGCTGGAAGATCGTCCCTGGATCTTTGATTGCCCTGCATTTCTCATCTGGTCTTAATCCCATTTTTTTACACCAGCTGGGCAGACCATCATACAAGGTGCTGATTCGCATTCTCATGGATATATTATGAGCTCTTCTCGCCCTTGTTAGCGCAAATACAGACTAATCCCTTCCGTACATAGCAATGACGTTCTTGTAGGTTTGGATCCCATTAACTTGAATAATGTCGGTCCGATATGTCGTGGATGTCAAAACCCAAATCATGTCATACCAGAAAAATAAAAGATGGAGTCAGTACCCCCTGGGCGCGCTAATGATTCTAACATCAATATTTGTTCAATGTTTGTTGGCACATAAATGTTTCGTTTTGAGAAAACAGTATTTCTCGTATTTGCTAATTGTTATCGGAACTACGTCGAAATTCGCCGGCAGAGGTAAGAGCGATCAACTTAAGCAATAATGTGGTTGATTTTCAAGTTCGTGTGTTTAAATCTGGTGTAGTGCGGTATACAACTACTAACACCACTATATTAGCACCGTACTTGAATCAGGCTTGCGTGTCGGATTGACTCCGAAAATTATTGAACGTACTCCGGAAGTTGTTTGCAAACTTGGTGTTTAATGAATATCGTTCGGCTGAACGATACTCGGTGTTGTGGGCTTTTGTGGATTTACGTGTAATTTTTTTCCATTCAATCAAACACTAAAACCCAATCGGTTTACGGATGAATTTGTGAATTTCAAGGTTTGGTTTTGGTGCCTGAATATTAATGTTCAAATGTCTATTGGTAGTTTGTGCATTGGTACTGATGAGAGATTAATCTCTCACTAAACGCTCATGGCAAGTGCTATTTATTATCCAGCATCGCAAAAATGCATTTCTTTTGGGGCGGCATTGAGGATACCGAAACTCCAGGAATATGGTAGAGAGGTAACAGGCAGGCATAACACTTTGGCGCAAAGCGCTCCGTAAAATGGATACGTAGTAATTCGTGCCTCATTCAAGATGCTCCTAGAAAGGGGATAAAAACAGTATATATCACATCGTGCCGTATGCTTTTTTTTTTCATTCAATGCAACAATGTCACCATATTTGTACTCTGTAGACGTGCACTGAGTCGCGTCGCGCTTAGAAGATAAGAGCTTCAAGCTATTCGCGCGTTGTTATTTGTACAAATAATGAAAAGTAAATACAAAATAAATTCATTAAATAAGTAGCGTTAATATACAAAAGCAATAAATAAATAGATCAATAAAATTAATAAATAAATAAATTGATATTGTCAATGTGCCTTCTCACCATCTCTCTTGCCTCGTTCTATCTCTCGTCCTCCTCCTCGTTCATCATCATCATCCATAACTAATATTTATGTAGCGATGTCGGTTCGCATACTAGATGCTGTCTCACTGACAATGGTTACCAATAGACCTATGCCTATGTCATTAATGGTCATATTATAATATCTCGATATGCATTTAAAATCATATCTTTTAGATATAGTGCATTGATTCAGTATTTTGTAGCTCTGCTGCAGGCTGGAGTTACTGCAAATATCATGATTAGCACTCCTTGCACAAACTAACTGAAACTAATCGAACAGCTTCTCCAAATTCATGCTCGCCCTTGTTTCACTTCATCGTAACTGCCCCCTTCTTTCAATGTCTTACCACTGAGGTCCCCATCGCTCAAAGGATATAAATTATAACAATAAATACATTACGTATCGTAATAAACAATTAATAAATAAATAGATAAATAAATAAATGAATAAATAAATAAACATAAATTATATGAATTATTTATTACAAGCGTATTAGCTATATCAATGAAGAGAATTCACAGGTGTACTTGTGTGTTATTCTGTATTCCACCTGGCTTCGCGACGCAAATGGCGAGCCCAAATGTCCCTCCATGTCTGCACTCTGCTAGCCCGAAAAGACTGAAGAAAAGTCATTCAGGGTTTCCAAATGATGTATTCAAGCACTAAAGATAAGCATAAAATCTGTTAGAGACGTGATCCTGCTCTTGATCTTCCTTGATTCATCAATCTAGCCTTATCGTTTCTGTTTGGGAAAGAGAGGAACATCAGAATCTATGGACTGCTAGACATTAGCAAAATTACAACTCAGGACTTTATATTCAAAATAGACTAGGAGTATACGAATTTTTCATACACCTTCAAACACGTCGACCAATAGAAGGAAAAATGAAGAAGTGTACAAAGAAAGAGGCAGACGAGAAGGAGAAAATAGGCAGGAGGAGAAGAAAGAGAATAAGCAGGAGGAAAAGGAGAAAAGCACGAGGAGGAAAAGAAGAAGAGAAGAAAAGAAGGAGAAGATAGGTTATTGTGAAAATTATCTGAACAAAAAAAAGAAAAAAGGAAAGAAGTAGAAAAAAACAGATGAAAGGAAGAAGCAAAAAAGAGAGGGAAAAAGAAGATAAGGATTAATGAAGAAGTGATGGATGAAGGATAGGAAAAAAAAAAACAGTAAATAAAAGGAAGAAGCAGAAGACTAAGAAATAGAAAACAGAAGGTGATATAGTGTACAAGCAAGGACAAAGTAAAGAGAAAAAAAAGAAACAAGAGGAGAAAAAGAAAGAAGATTTAAAAAATCAAAGAGCAAAACAATAATTTTATACTTACCACTCAGGCTTCCCAGTGATCACTTACCATCAGATCTTTTCTGCGAAAGATGTGATAAGCTGCCTCTGATTGCTTTCCTCTCCTCCAAAGATCGATTCTGATTCTTCTCCGGCACTGTCATTCTGATTCACTCATTCTGTTCTAAGCAGCAACCTGTGCAAATCAGAAGACGAGATCCGGTTCAATGCTTGGGCTACTTCTTCCGTGTCACTTGGCAATGATACGTGCACTTTCATAATTGAATTGACCTGAAAGCTTAAAGTTTTGATGAGTTTTCTTGCTGGTCACCGAGAATCACATCTTGCTATTTCTTCGTATCTTTATAGTACGTTATATAGGCATAAATGAGCATTCATGTGTCACATCCAAGAAGCAGATAAAAAAAAGCAGATGGAAAAGAACAGAATAAGAAAGAAACAGAGAGAAGAGTGGAGAAGATGATGTGATAATGCCAGAAAATTTCGAAGAAGAAAATGACAGGAGGAGAAAGAAGAGAAAGAAGAAGACGACGAACGAAGAAAAGGACAGAAGATGGAGAGCATAAAAAGAAAAACACAGACAAAAGAAAATACGAAGGAAAAGACAAAGATAGAGATGAAGAAGATGATCATGATAAGAAGAAGTGGAAGATGAAGTAGAAGAAAGGAAAATGAAAAGGGAGAGGGAGAAGAAAGAAAGAAGGAAAAGACAAGGAGCAGAAGAGAAGATAAGTAAAAAAAAACTAATAAGGTGGGAAGCACAAAGAAGAAAAAAGCAGACAAAAAAAGACGACAGAATGAGAACAAGAAAAGAGTGCTGTAATTCAGAATACCTTATCAGCTTGTGGTTAGATACGGCAACAGGATGGTCACAAGGATCAACAGTCTTGTGTTGTTTTTCAGTATTTTACAATACTCGTTCGCAAACAAGTGCGAACCACGTGCATATCCAGAGCAGAATAAAGGATCATCCTGTCCAAAAAAAGAATAAAATAATTCATTTCATAACATAGAACATCATTCTCTCATCTCATTTCATCATATTTCACATTTAATTTCACTTCAACTCATTTCATTTCTATTTTATTGTTATATATTTCATTTCAATCTTATTTCATCTATTTCATTCAGTCAGTTGTTAGTTAATTTTCTCCAAACGGACATTTTCAGCAGTCAAACATTTTCATGTAAACGGACATAATACACAACAAAGGTATACTGTGAACAAGATCAATATGTAAAGAATATCTAATCATTTGATCACATTATTAGAAAATGGTTATACTTTACATTAAGGTATGACTTTAAATTTAAATTGATGTTATAAATTTACATTGGTACTATAACGGATTGATATGATTTCATATCTCACTTCGATGTGGAGATTATATTTCACTTGTATATTAATTTATTCGATTAATTGATAATTTTGATATGACTAATCTGATATATTGAGTGATAATTTTAATTTCACTCTGAGATAAGAATAACTTCTTCTATTAAATTTGAATGGAAAATGTCATATTTCACTTGTAATGTATATAATGTTATATTTCACCTTGATGGTGATAATGTTTATATTTTTTTTTTTTCAATTGAATGGGATGATGTTATATTTCAGTACTTGGATTTGAATGATTTACATTTTCAAAAAGATATGTGGGATACGTTACCTACCAGCATAATGATATCTCTGTCCGAGTTACATTACTCTCGCCACACTAACGCGGTTGTTTCTGTGGCTTCTCGCTAAGGTTGATTCTTTTCCCCGATCTCCGTCTCATCTCCGGCAGGCAGCATCTAATATCAGGCCGAGTGCACATGCAGTCAACTACCTGTCCATACCTGTCAAGGCGGATCACCATCGACAGAGTCCGACAAAAGTTAAACACAACCAATTTATGGTAACATATAAAAAATACTCACTTGCGTTTTCGCTCTAATTGTTACAGAAAAGCGATTAGATACCTTTCCCGCTTGGAAGTCCTCATTAAATTAACGAGGTTAAAAAGATCTATATATATGTAACTTGTATTCGCCACAGTGTAAAATGAGAGTTTGGACGGACTTTTTAACAAGTGGAGTTCTTTGAGGTCTTTGCCAAATTCCTATTTGAGGACAGTTCGCCATTGTTTTAGCAGACTAGTTGGCCTGAATATCTCCAAACAAATTTAGACATATGGTGATACAAAATGCAGAAGATGAACTCAATTGTAACTAAAATTTCTGGTCTAGATAGTTCTTACCAAATCTCATAAAAAGGGAAATAACCATAATTTGATAGTAACGATCGGCTTGCATCGTAACTCTATGTAAATATCTCTAATTGGCAGTATATGCAACATTTCGGGGATCCATCACAAATGCAATTGAAATTAGTAAACGAAAAAGATTCCAACAATTGTTAACTATACCGGGTAACTTTTTTAGACAAATGGAACAGAAAAAAATACACTTGCATACCCTTTTCTATAAGTGAAAAGCTGTTGACGCAATCCGTTCAAGTTAACAACAATCAATCTTGGAATCATGATCATACGATGGACCATTGCAAAAATTTACATTAATCAAGTTTCGCGACATATAACAGTCAAGAAAGTTACGTTACCCTGTAAGCTGTTCAAAACGATTCTCACAAACAAGACGTTTTTTGAGAGATGTATCAACAACGAGTGCCTTTGTGACCGTAGGCGATTCTAGCACCTTTCGTGCAGAAAAAGATGTTTGAAGTGACGTCATAGAGTAATGAAACTTAAAAGCACTATATCATTTTGGAAGCCTTCATCATTATTTTTTTTTCAACTTGATATCGTGACCTTGATGATACTTGTTGAATGGACATATGCTCACTCTAAAACACAAGACAAATCAGTTATGCTATCAGTGGCAAATGGTGCAGATAAAAGATTGGCGACATGAAGTTGATGTCATGTTCTGACAAAATAATTGTTTATTATCAACTGGTTAGTGCGGGGGTGAGCTGTTCGCATTTCCTATTGGTTCAATGTCTTCACATGACATATTCGCATTTGAGCGTACCGTCCCGCCAGGAGTGTAACGACGGTCAGTTATCACAGTGTAACGACGGTTCGTTACACAGCGTGCGTATCTCGAAAATTCCCACTGTTCACGTTATTGAAATACAGCTACGCGCGAATCTGCAACCGTATACGCGTTCGCAGGAAGTTTATTTTCCATCTGCGCGTACTAAATTTTACGCAGCCGCGCACGCGATAATCCATTTACCGTCGCCACTTTACGTTCCATGACAACTGGACTCTTCTTTGTCGTCGCATCGGACCGCGGCGCGCGCGGCATTCG
>JZLH01S0012488.1:0-11684 GCA_001188425.1 Eucidaris tribuloides
GAACTAAAGATAACGGAAACAATAACATTATATATATCATGTGAAGCAGTGATATGTAATTTCCCGTTTGATACCATTATACCAAACAAACTTCATCCATAAAAAATAGATACGTGAACAGAGCAATTATACAGTAGCCTATTAGTTTATGGAAGTTTTGTTAAATGTATTACTTTACTCACCTCCAATAATCCAGTCACAAAAGATAATCTGCATAATATATCACTTTCCTTTTCTATATGTTATTCGAACCGAACATGACAACGACATTACTTAGAACATACATGTTAAACACGTCCGCAGTTACTCTGCAACAAATCTTTTGTATCACCTTACTAAATAGTGAAAAAGATTTCCGGCCAAATATCAATATCTGATTTAGGTGTTGTACAATAATGGAAGTGCCCGAAACTCTTCAAATAGTACCTTAACTATCACATAAACTCTGGGAGCCACAGTCCATCTTGCTCTGAGGCCTACAGACAATAGATATGGTCCGTCACTTCACGATTAGTTCTAGTTAATCATCATAAGTACTTATAGTATGTGAGATATCAGTCAGCACTGTACCAGTTGTTACCTATAACATATTGCATTATCATCATTATCATTACATTTATCTGATATAGCAGTTCACACTGTAATTACAGGCTACAAAAAGTATTTATGAAATCAATCGTCTAACATAAGTAAAAGAAACATAATCGAGAAATACTTCAGGCCCAACTATAAGCATATTTCTCCATTTCACACATTAAATTTGGCATATGTGTGAAATGACATTTTAACGGTCATAAAAATAGATAACCATATATTATTATGCATCTCGAAATTATAATTGCAAAACGATCGTTTTAAGTGTGCTTTTTCTCGATTTTCTCGATTTTGTTAAAACATTGGTAATATTTAGGCATATAAAAAGAATTGAAAGTAGTACGTGTGATACATAAATTAGACAACAGCTTTACCTTCATGAAGATGGATTTCTGCGTTATAAAGACCAAGTCTTCGTTGCCTTTGGCCATAAAACTGTAGGCCTACAACCAATAGAACAACTACACATTCCTTGAAATTGTCTCGCATTTGGTACATTTGTGTTTCGATACTATATTAGTATATTCCGTAAGAACAAACAATGTGTGTGGTCTGTGGAAGAAATAACTGTGAACAATGAGGACATGGATCAAACAATGTCGGAAATGGGGGTGGAATAGCCTGGGGATAATGAGGGAGTAAAATGTCGATGTGACATTGCAACTATTGTAGATTTCCTCACTCTCCTCCTCCCCATAACCAGTTGTAGATCAATTTCGCGATTCCAAATCTCTAGTTTGACACGCAAAAATGACACGCTTGACTTGAAATAAAACCTTGCGAAATAGTCGGACCTCTATGTTGAAACCCTGGATACATCGATTAAACGTTTTATTTGTTCATATATTAATATCTGTTTGTCGCAAATGAATCGCATTTGATTTAAACGATTAGATAATTTGTTTGGAAATTAAAATGTTACAGAACTAGTATCGCGTTACACGGAGCGAATTACATTTTAATCACACAAATATGCAATAGAATCAGTGGGAATGAAGTTTAATACCGACAATTGATTATTCATCTGCCACTTGTTAAATTTTACCTATAAGTTTCAAACTACAATTAAATTGACAGAATTTTATTTAAACATTTTTAGTAATTAACAATCTACGGTTTTAAGAGATGGCATTAAATTTGAATGTTTTCAGTGAGACAATATTTTCCTCCACCTTATCTCTATAGAGACTCCTGAATTTAAAACCACCGATTGATAATCAAGATATGTTTGAATAATGGTCAACGATTTTGCTTCCAGCATCTGTTGTAATAAACTGAAATGCGAGTATGTAGTATCGATTTTCAAGACCGAAATGACTTATGTATGTTTAATATTTTCAGAAATTGCACCCGTGTGACGACAATGAAATAAATATAGGAATAAACAATTTCTACATATAGAAAGTGATATTGATATTGATATTTGTTTCTCTATGGCGCCGTTGTCGTAAGGAAGGGATAATTTATATACTGGTCCGGGTTTGATTAAAATTAGAGTATTGGTTCGTATGTTGTAGAAGTAAGTAATGGGGTGAATTAGATATATGAGGCTCGTGACCTGTGACCTTTGACATTTCATCTCAAAAATCCAATCCGTCCATTATTGCAGTTTCATTGAAATATGATAAATATTTCTTTAAAGTTATTGTGGTAACGAGGTGATGTTAAATATGTAAAAGGCACACATTTGACCTTATTTTTAATCTATTAGTTCATGATTGCATCAATATAAATACCTTACCCATGTTTCATTAAAATCTAATAAGTAGGATGAAGTTGGCAACGAGCTGAAATCGGATATTTAAGAGCCCCCGTGACCTTTGACCATTAAACTCCAAAATAAATTGAATCAGTTCATCCTTGCATTACAGTAAATAGGCCTACTAAGTCCCAGTTGCATTTGCCTTTTGAAAAATTTAACAGGATGGCTTGATCAGCACTAACTGTTACACATGAAGGTCTTGCAAAAAGATAAATTGTATGTTTACATAATTTACAACAAATACAAACTGATTCAGGCCAGCTGCAATACATTTGATCTATAGTTAGATTGGAAATTTACATTCTTTTACGATAAGATTAACAATTAAATAAGGCAAGGAAAACCTGAATTGCAAATAGTAATCAACCTAGAAGGCAGAGGTCCCATAAACCTCATACTTAACAAATGCAGTATATTCACTTTAAAGCGCAAGTTTAGTTTTGGCGATTTTTTATTTTATTTTAAAGCTTTATGCGAAATGGTCATATCAAACAAATAACAGATCCTGAATGTCTTTCTTTTTTAATTAATCAATGAAAAATCTCGGGGGACCCCGATATTTTCGACGATACTTTACAGTATAGCATCCAAAGGGTTAATAAGGTATTAAGGTTATCTGAATTATACCTCAGCAGAAAGACCAGACTGTGATCTTTCTGCTGAGGTATAAAATAACAGTACAAAATTGTATTTTTTTTTTGCTTTATGAATAAAGTGCACTCACTCAACCATGACATGGTTACAACCTCTTATGTTCGTAAAACATATACCGATGCATTTTGCTCAAAAATATCCGATTTCAATTTTTCCAATAAATTCAATGGATTTTACAATTTCAAAACTTATGAAGTATGAAAATTTTTAATTGAGCACACTCAACCGTAGAGTATGTGAAAAAGTGTCTGGTTAGGTGTAAGGGGGTCAACCGCTAGATGATTAACATAACTAACACTAAATCATTTACCAGAAACAGAATTTGTAACAGTCCTGTATCACAATCCCCTAAAATGACCCCTGTGAATTTTGAAAAGTTACATTTTTATCTTTAATATGTGCTCACTGATGCAAGACGTGCCTGATCTATCACATTTTTACACAAACGTTAGGCAATAAGTGCAGAAATACTCCTGCCAAATTATTTTGCTGAAAACCATTTCGTTAAAAATTATGGTATTTAGAAAAGGGGGAACTTTTGGTGTAGTGTTTATACAGTGTGTATCAAAAAAGTAGACACTTAGAAACAAAATTATTACACAAACATTTCATGATCTAGACATTATTTTTCGATATGAATATTTTACCTTTCCACTGGCGAAAATCCATGATGTCATTATATTCATCAAGGGGGATGGTCTATTCATTCAACACCACCCCCCCCCCGAATATGATGACGTCAGGGATTTTCGCCATTGTGCAAATCTGTAAAAAAAAAAAAATGCAAACATGACGTGCAATGTGCAAAGATTCTATTTTTAACGTGAAATGTTCAAACACAAATAAAAAATGGCAAATCATTGTTTTTATCAAGAACCAGTCTACTTCAACAAATTAACTAGGCCTATAGGTGGTAATCAGGCTCTATGGTGGACCCCCCAAGGGAGAAGGCGTAGAGGGAGACCGAGGATAAGCTGGCAACCCACCATTAGACGTGATCTGAAAGGGAACCTTGTGAGATGGAATGATATCCACAATCTAACCCAAGACAGAGGAAGCTGGAGGAAGCTGACCGCCTCATGCGTCGGACGACGCGGGAGTCCCTAAGTCTGATAAGTAATAGGTGGTAGATTACTAGCAGGCTAATTACCAGTAAACGAGGAGGGAATTGGTGTTGGTGTAGGGATGGCTATTCAAGTCGATTAGTGGTATAGCCATGGGTCTTATATTGGAATGTTGCTTAGCGGCACATGCATACCCCTACCCCCAAATAATAGAGAGCTTTCGAAAACAGCATGGACATAAACGAGGACGGTGAGCAATCAAGTACGACCGTCCTTGCCGTTCGTCCGTGGTCCTTCCACAGTGCAGTTTCGTAAAACAAAGTCCGAGAAGGGAATTGTCCAGGGGGTAGTTGTCCTAAAGGGAATTGACCACCGGGGTAGTTGTCCAGGGGGTAACCGTCTGGATACGAAAAAAAATCGGGACTCGGACTCGGCATCGAGTCCCTATGTAAAATAAATGGAAAGGTTTTATTTATCTGCAGACCTGTGCTTGCGGACTCGACTTCACCCTTCACACTCATACACATATACACACACACGTGTACATACACACATACGCCTACAAGCCGCAAGCATACTTGCGAAGACACACACACATAGCATACCGTGTCCAGAAAGTTACCCCCTTGACAACCCCCCCCCCGGATAACCACCACCCGGACAATCCCCCCCACCGGACAATTCCCCCTGGGACAAACTACCCCCCGGACAACTACTCCCTAGAGCAACTACCCCAGGACAATTCCCCTAGGACAACTACCCCCGGACAACTACCCCCTAGGACAACTACCCCAGGACAATTCTCCCGTAGGACAACTACCCCCCGGACAATTCCCCCTCAGGACAACTACCCCCTAGGACAACTACCCCCGGACAATTCCCCCAGGACAATTCTCCCCCGGACAATTCCCCCAGGACAATTCCCCCAGGACAATTCCCCCCAGGACAACTACCCCCGGACAACTACCAGGACAATTCCTCCCAGGACAATTCCCGCAGGACAACTACCACCCCGGACAACTACCCCAGACAATTCTCCCCAGGACAACTACCCCAGACAATCCCCCCCCCGAACAATTTTCCCAGGACAGTTCCCCAAGGTCAATTCAACCCCTCCCCCGGACAACTGCCGCCAAGACAATGTGCCCGTGACATTTTGATAGGCGTGATTTAGGACACGGTACAACTACAAGCCTGTGCTATCATATCAAGATATTTTGGGCTTTTAAAGAAATGGGGTAAAATATATGTGTGTGAGGCTCCGGGAGAGGGAAGGGCTGCACTCCTCAGCTAGCAAGCAGACGTTGGGCCGATGTCGGCAGTCGTCGGCGATATCGCGGTCAGCAAAATAATGTTAGGCCAACATTGCGCCAATGTCGTCAATGTCGGCAGTTATCAAAGGTCGGCAAAGTATCACAAAAATGATGTTGGGCAGAAGTTATTATTTCGACCTAATTATAATATCACAAAATTGATGTCGGACTAACATCGTTCCAACATCAAGAATGTCGGCACTTATGAAAAGTCGGCAAAGTGTCAGAAAGATAATGTTGGACTGACGTTATTATTCCGACCCGATTATGATATCTGGAAATAAATGTCGAGCCAACATCGTGGCAACGTCAACAATATCACCGGTTATGAAAAGTCGGCGAAGTGTCAGAAAATTGATATTGGACCGACGTTATTATTTTGACCTGGTTATAATATCGAAAAATCAATGTCAAGCCAACATTGCGCCAACGTCAACAATATCACCAGTTATGAAAGGTCGGTGAAGCGTCAGAAAATTGATATTGGTCCGACGTAATTATTTCGACCAGGTTATGATATCTGTGAATAAATGTCGAGCCAACCTCGCGCCAACATCAACAAATTCGGTTATCGTGATAAGTCGGCAAAATATCAGAAAGATAATGTTGGGCCGACGTTTTCAGTTCGACCTGATTATGATATCGCAAAATTGATGTCGGACTAACATCGCACCAACGTCAACAACATCAGAAGTTATGAAAAGTCGGCAAAGTGTCAGAAAGATGATGTTGGGCCGACGTTATTATTTCGACCTGGTTATGATATTGAAAAATCAATGTTACGCCAACATTGCGCCAACGTCAACAATATCACCAGTTATGAAAGGTCGGTGAAGCATCAGAAAATTGATATTGGACCGACGTTATTATTTCGTCCAGGTTATGGTATCTGGAAATAAATGTCAAGCCAACATCGCGCCAACATCAACAAATTCGATTATCGTGATAAGTCGGCAAAGTGTCAAAAAGATGATGTTGGGCCGATATTATTATTTCGACCTGATTATGATATCACGAAATTGATTTCGGGCTAACATCGCGCCAACATCGACAACATCAGAAGTTATGAAAAGTCGGCAAAAAGTCAGAAAGATAATGTTGGGCCGACGTTATTATTTCCACCAGGTTATGATATCGGGAAATAAATGTCGGACCAACATCGCGCTAACATCAATAAATTCGGTTGTCGTGATAAGTTGGCAAACTGTCAAAAAGATGATGTTGGGCTGATGTTATTATTTCGACCAGATTATGATATCAGAAAATTGATGTCAAGCCAACATCATGCCAACATCAACAATATCACCAGTTATGAAATGTCGGCAAAGTGTCAGAAAATTAATGTTGGGCCGACGATATTATTTCGACCAGGTTATGATATCAGAAAATTGATGTCAAGCCAACATCGTGCTAGTCGGCAAAGTGTCAGAAAATTGATGTTGGGCCGACGTTATTATTTCGCCCTGATTATGATATGGAAAAATTAATGTCGGGCCAACATCGCGCCAACGTCATCAATGTCGGCAGTCGTGAAAAGTCGGTAAAGAGTCAGAAAGATGATTTTGGACCGATGTTATTACTGCGACCTGATTATAATTGCAACGGTTGTATTTATTACAAAAAAAGGCTATTCGAGTCTGTTCAAACGCCAACTATCTTGTCCACACTGCTCCTATATTCAAAGACTTGAACTCTTAATTTTTGATAATGTCTCGCATCTCTTTATGCAGGCTACACACATGTAAATGCTATCTTACCTACAATATTTAATGACTGTTATCTATAAAGTATACAACACACACCTTTAACACACGAAATAAACAAAATGCTGTCTTGCCATATTGCCGATTATCTCTGAAACGAAAGAATTCTATTTCACATAAAGGCATGGGCGTAAATCCGGTTCGAGGAGTGGGGGTGATGTTCGATGAAATTAACCCCAAATCAAGGGTTATTTCTTGAAAAGGTGACACCTACAACGTGCGAAATATACCACTATCTATAAACATTGGCATATAGCTTTTATTGTGATACATCTTAGACCTTTCACGTAGTGTGTTTCTCATATTTTACTGTAATACAAAAGCAGTAAATACCATAGCATTAAATTTTGCGGTTTGGTTTTCATGGCCTATATCAATGTGCGAGCGAGCGAAGCGAGCGAGGAAATTTTTAGGACCTGTGAGACTGTATGGTGTCCAATAACATCTTGTAAAAGGGAGAAACTCCGATTCAGAGACTGAAAAGGCCTTCAAACACAATATATCAAATATTAATGCGAGCGAGCGTAGCGAGCGAGCCTTAAAATTTGAAGTAAGTTGCTGTAAGTTATTTCAAATTCGGGGCACAAATTAAAAAGGAAAGGGGGGATTTTAAGAACCAGTATCACTTTAAAAAAGGCGGTATACAGGTAGTTAAATTAGAACGGGTGCATGTGAAATGTGAAAAAAACCATTGTCACTGGTGGGCTTATCATATGTGGAAAAATTGACAATTTTTTATCTGAAAAGAAAACGATTATGGAAATTAAAAGGGGCACTCATTCTACTCTGTAAATGTCACGGAGCTAATTCCCACTCCTTAAGGAGTGTGATTAGGGAGCTAAAATTTTAAGACAGTGGAAAAAATCCGTCGTTTTGGAGCAAAATTTTCCACTCTCTTAGAAATTTAGCTCCAAAAGGAGTGGTCCCTAATCACACTCCTTAAGGAGTGGGAATTAGATCCGTGACATGACAGAGTAAGGGATCATTTCGATACAAATGATTCAAAAGCGCAATTGTCAAAAAGGAAAAGATTGTAGAAAGGAAATATTTGTAGGGGTTTTATGAGAAGTAAAAAGGGTAGTGGATACCCAAATTTCTGGAATACTGGGAACACTATCCCCCCCCCCCACCCCACCACACACACACACACACACCCAACACATGATTTTGAATAATCCTAAAAATTTCTTGAAAGAGTTTTTAAAACTTTGAGCCAAAACATCATGACCATTTGAATATTGTATTAGACTGCCATCTTGATAAATGCTGTACAGTCTCGGGTGGGCTCCTTATGATCCTACGTGCAAATATCTGAGTTTGTTTTCGACATTTTGCTAATAATACGATGTTCATTAGGCCTACATTTTGCGTTATCTGTGCATTAAATAGGCATAGGGATATAATGCCCATTTGAACCATTGGAAAACATGTTAGTAATGTACATGAATGAGAGATATTGTAATATAATTTTTATATGTATCAAATCGGTAGCATCGGGATATTCAGATAACAATATCTTCAGCATTTTAACATTGTATTACTGTTATTGATAAACACAAAAATACTTTTTTTTTTAAATTGAAAATTGGGGGTATATGTGTACAGATCATCCCCCTTTCCGATAAGTGGTGGGATATATCCCCCAACCCCCTCTCCCAATTTACGACAGTGCAATTCGGGCAGTTGAGACTGCTGGTTTATGTCTGCCAGTATAATACCACACTCTAAAACCATCGTTTTGAATAAATATATTTCAAAAGTCGGAGGATCTTCACATTTTCAAAATGATTGATTCCGTACGCAGGAATTTTCCTGGGCTGGAGGATCTACACATTTTCAAAATGATTAATTCGATATGCAGGAATTTTCCGGGGCCGAAACGTTCAAATTATTGAGGGAAAGTGCAAGCGAGGAAGCGAAGCGACCGAGCGGGAGCTTTTGAGTTTTTTAGAGTTAAAATTGAACGAACCTAACCATTTTAAAGACATTTCTGGAGAAATTCTCACTATAGCAATTTTATCCATGATTTACTAATTGAAATATATATATATATTTTTTCTTGAAAAGTGGGGGGATGATTATACAGTCCACCCCCTGCGCCTCGAAAACTGTGGGGGGATATATATCCCCACCCCCACCACCCACCACCCCCCGGATTTACGCCAGTGCATAAAGGTACTAAACTATGGAACAATCTTAGCCCATTTTTTAAAAACTTTAATACAATACGTGCATTCAAATCAAAATTCAAATAACATTTTTGATCAATTCCTACTGATTTTATGCCGCATTATGCTTAACCTGTCCATCTTTTTACAATGCTAAATTTAATATCATTATTGATTCGTGTATCTGGGCGGTGTGTGTGTGTGTGTGTGTGTGTGTGTGTGTGTGTGTGTGTGTGTGTGTGTGTGTGTGTTTCATGTTCAAGTGTTATTTTAGTTCCTCTTCAATTTCGTTTATCATTGTAATCGTGTGTATTTTATTTTGGTTTTATCTTGTATAATTTAAGGAATCACGGTGCAATCAAGCAAATTGGTTTCTTTGTGAATTCCCCTTCACATTTTGTTTCTTGTAAATATTATTATGAAATGAATCAATGAATTGAATTGAAATTGAATATCTGAAAATTAATGTCGGGCCGATATTGCACCAACATGAAAAATGTAGGCAGTCATGAAAACTCGGCAAGTGTCAAAAATATGAGTAATACCGACGTTATTTTTACGACCTAATAATGATATCGGTTAATTTATGTCGGGCCGATATTGCACCAACGTCAACCATGTCAGCAGTCATGAAAAGTCGGCAATGCGTCAGGAAATTGATGTTGGGACTTACGTTATTATTTCGACCTGATTATGATATCGGAAAATTAATGTTAGGCCGATATTGCGCCACTGTCAACAGTGTCGGCAGTCATATAAAGTCGGCAAAGTGTCAGAAAAGTGATGATGGGCCGACGTATTATTTCGTCGTGATCGATTATGATATCGTTTTATTAATTAGATTTCATATTTCTACTGTAAAATTATGATATCAGAAATTAATGTCAGACCGATATTGCCCCATTGTTCATATAAGTACAATCATGGAAACTTGTTGCCTCATGAATATTCATGAGCATATCACTAATACAGGGAAAATCATATTATTGCACGTATGTTTCATGTGAACTTGTAAAATTGTAAATGTAAGTACTTTCAGCAGAGTTGTAATTGTATATAATGGGATCATTTTGAAAGTGAAATTAAAGGCAATACAACATTTGATTGATTTAACATTTTCACATACAGTAACCACTACTACTACTTTCACTACTTTTCAGTATTGAGAAAATGTTGGTATATATACAAATCAGTAAGACTGTAGTGATATAGGCTTAGGAACTTAGGTTAGTAGGTAGTGAAATGATATAGGCTTAGGAACTTGGGTTAGGGAATATAGGATAGGTTCATTTAGTGTTAGGTATTACAACGATCGATTGATCGATTCATTGACTCATATCATAATGATGTTGGTACCAGGTAATAAAAATGACAGTGGCCCAATGTCAGAAAATGACGTTGGGCCAATGTTGAACTAACATTTAAATGATGTTGGGACAATGCCGCAAACTGACATTGGCCCAATGTGGGCTGGTGGACATTTTAACATTGGCCCAACGTCAAAAGATGACATTGGACCAACATTGGGATTTGATGTTGGCCCAACAACAAAAAATGACATCAAGGCAATGTTGGTCTGGTGGACATTTTAACGTTTGCCCAACGTCAAAAGATGATATCGAGCCAATGTCGCGAAATGACATGGGCTCAACATTGGGATTTGATGCTGGCCCAACGTCAAAAAATGACATCAAGGCAATGTTGAGCTGGCGGACATTTTAACGTTGGCCTGACGTCAAAAGATAATGTTGTGCCAATGTCACAAAAATAGCAATGGCCCAACGTCATTTTTTGGCATCGGGGCAATGTTGGGCTGGCGGACATTTTAACGTTGGTCCAATGTCAGTAAATGATGTTGGTACAATGTCACAAAATGGCAATGGCCCAACGTCATTTTTTGGCATCGGGGCAATGTTGGGCTGGCGGACATTCTAACGTCAATAAATGATGTTGGGACAATGTCGCGAAATGACATTGGCTTAACATTGGGATTTGATGTTGGCCCAATCTCAAAACATCACGTCAGGGCGATGTTGGGCTGGCGGACATTTTAACATTGGCCCATCGTCAAAAGATGATGTTGGGCCAACATCTCATCTGACGTTGGCTGACATTAGCCCTGTGACGTTTGCCCACTGTCGTTTTGCGGTTTCTAGGCATGGTAAATACCTTGTCCGGACAGTTACCACCTGGACACCCCCCCCCCCTGGATAACTACCACCCAGACAACCCCGCACCCCAGAACAATTCCCCCTAGGACAACTACCCTCTGAACAACTACCCTCTAGGACAACTACCCCCTGGACAATTCCCCCTAGGACAACTACCCCCGGACAACTACCCCCTAGGACAACTACCCCTCAGGA
>JZLH01S0012494.1:12459-29658 GCA_001188425.1 Eucidaris tribuloides
TAGTTTTTTTTTTTAGTCAGTAGTCATGCACAGGGTACGAAACAAATGTATTACGAGTCCATTTAGGAAAATGTTGGCAGAATCTGCATTGGTACTATCACTGGTTTGTCAAGTACCCCTTTCTAGCGAACCACCAGCAGCTGGTGTGTAGAATTCGTTTAAAAAAAACACCACACACACATGTTAGGTAGTTCATTTTCACAATAATATTCACATATTTTAGAGCAGGATATTGTCATTTTATACGTATAGCGGGAGGTTTTTCATAAAGTGGGTGATTTACATGCTCGGCGGGAGGAAGGGCGTGGTGGGACGGCGGGAAACGGTACGGTGGCGGGAGATAGACTACCGCCATATCCCGGATACTCCCGCCAAATGCGAGAGGGTTTACAACACTGTACACTGTAAAGGCCCCCATACACGATCAATGTTTTCGTCAAATAATTGATTTCAATTAATTGATATCAATTAATTGACGAAGAAAAATCGATCGTGTATGGGGGCCTTAACACCTCACTGACCTTTCATATCCTTGCTCTTACTTTAAAAAAAAAATCTGGACATCTATTATGGCCATAGGCCTGCGTCTATTAGAGCCAGAATTATGAAAAATAGTCTTGTGACGTTTTCCCTTTACAGGTTTCGGGGAAACACCAGCCCTGTAACTGCATCTGTATAGATTCCTTTTGTTCAGTTATTAACATCAAAGGCTAATCGCTCCTACCACATTCCACAGAAGCGCACGCGTTACAGTCTGACAGTAGCTTGGCCCTAGTTTCATTCGTATGGTCAGGGGCATGCAACACGGGGGGAGGGGGAGCAGGGGGCGGCCCCCTATTTTTTTAAGGTAATGAAAATAACGGGGATTTTACCGGTTTTTCTACAAAAAAATGGTTGTTCATTTGAATGGTAATTTTTTTTTTTGGCGGGCTACAAATAGTTTTGGTCATCGTCGACCCGCTGCTCCCTCGTGTCGCATGTGTTTGGCTTGTAATTTGGTAGGTAAAAAAATGGCGGGCAAAAAAAAATGGTTTTGATCGTCGTCGGCCCCCTGCCCCCCTCCCCCTTGCCGGATGCTGTTTTACTTGTAATGAGGCTAGTAAATTTTTGGAGGTGGGCAAAATTTCTGATGTTATGTGTGTTACAAAGTTTGGGTAGGACATTAATGGAGGTAATGAAGTCTAAGATTGTGGGGTAAATATAATTTTTGAATTATGTAAACAGTTTGAACGAAAGTATAATACAATTTGGAAGTGTGTTCGAAGAACAAGAGGTTGCAAAGGAACTGTTGTGTTTGTTTGTCTGTACTCCTACATAGACTTAGCGGGTACATAAAACAATAGAGCTCAATGACGACTTCATTCGTTTTTACTTGTGAGTTGTGGCATACCCAAACAAAAGAAGCGAACAAAGTTGTGTGTGTCGGTACATGTACGTGAGTTTCTATAGTTTTATTCAACTGACATTTTTACCTCTGACATTTTTACCTCTGACATTTTTACCTGGCACCCTGATGGCTCCCACCTGCGACAATGGCCTCTTATAACATTTTAGGTCTCTAATGAGTACTACTTCAAATATAATAAGTGCACATTACTTCATTTCACACATGCTCCTTTGATTTCCCGTACCCTTATCCCTGCTGATGAGATCCCCCTTACCTTTACAACAACGCCCCTTTTCTGTTCTCATCTCCTCTTGGCGAGTGCCACCTTTCATGTGCAACAAAATGTTGCATGTTTCATCATGTGATACTTGCTCGTTTGAATTTGACACATTCCCTTTTTTTCTGACAAGTGTCATTTTCGTTCTTGTGCCCACTTTTCTTCCTCTTTAATTTGCCCTTCTAATTTGAAACTACTTCGATCAGCTACGCTCGCTTGCAATGCCAATAATTTCAATCTCTCGTGATCCAACTGTTCAAGTCATTACGAGCTCTAACCTGTAAATTCAACTACAACTTTATACCCAAACATACACCTACTCTAACACTAACCCTTATCAATTCATTCATCCATTCATTCATTCATTCATTTTATTCTGTTTATAACTTTGACAAGAATCATTCATTTACAATATGATGTGTCTGGGGCGTCGGCACGTTTCAGGAATACAAAGTATTGGAGGGGCAGAGTATTGTTCACGAACAATGCCCTGCCCCTCCAATGCTTTGTATTCCTGAAACGTGCCGACGCCTCTGACTGTGTCGTACAAAATAATAACTACACATGTTTTTTTATGTACTTGGCCAATAGTAAATTAATACTAAATCGAAATAAGAATTCCCATTGGAATATTTTATTTTTTATTTTTGAAACAATGCGTCAGTAACGAGAACGTCATACGAGAGGAAATTACAATACGGAAAAGTAAATACATGGCCATTTTAAGTTAAAAAGAAGTTGAAAACGGAGGAGACTGCTAAAAAGCAACGTTCGTTATGCGCAGTCTCCTCAAATAATAAGTTACCAAAGAATATCCCTTACCCTGTTTTAACAACCATTGGAATGATACGGCGTAGTTGCCATCTTACGGGAAAAATATTCGTGTGATGTCCTTGTTTTCAAAATTACTTCTTACTGAGGTCGGAAAGTGAAGGGAAAAAACAAAACGGCTGAGAGGGGATGAGGGGTACGTTTGGTCCAATTGTTTGTTTCGGGCCGATTATTTTCTGCATTTCTTCATGATATACATACAATTAGCAATATCAGTAAGAAAGACACGTGAAAACCATTTGACATGTAAACACGAATATATTTCATAATTGACTGTAGCTTGATTGTAGCGATATTTGCAATCATAATGCTATATGAATACAACATGAAAACGAGATGATAATTTTTGAAGTGACAAAGGATAATATTCAATTCATTGTGATTTTGGAGTATTTTAATCACAATAATAACAAGTCTCGGGGGAGAATGCAAATTTAGACAGGATTTTGGACTGGGTTTTAATAGTTTATTTGATTGGAGGGCCTAGTGCAAAAAGACCAACTATCATACACAGAGCTTGATTCGAAAGCGGCCCATTAAATGCTACATGTATCTATTGTTTTGGTAAATCGTAAATCCTAGGTCCTCTTCCACGAGGGAAGGAAAGATTATTACATATATGGGAGGAGACAGGGTAACAAAAATGGTTTCGACATCTTTCTGTTTGTTAATTGTTTCCAATATTTCTGCTAACAGCGAATTCTCAATTAGATTTTAACCCCCTGACTAGTCGACGCAAATAACAATGATATTTTATCGCAAGTTATCTCATGAGAACTTGACATTTGGTTTGTCCACGTTGAAATGTAAAACCTCGAAATGAGATATCCAGGTACGAAGATCACATTGCCACCAATAACCTCGTCTGACTCAAAGCTAAGGATGATGGACTTATTGCAACATTTGATTAATCAATACTAATTTGAATGTAGAAATTGATAGAAAGATCTACACCTTGTCAATGCCATGTGAAGGTAAAGATATAGCACTATCTGGAAAGTTTATAATTAGAAAGCAGGGAGATAGATAAATGAATATTAGACGACAATTCGGGCAAATAAAATCCCAAATGTGTGATATCGACTTACCTTTTTTTAATACAAATTAATAAATGATACAAGTATCGATTTTGTACGGAGAAGATCAAGACAGAAAAGTGGTTGTTACATTATTTTTACATAATTATGTCATCTGTTCCATTTTTCTAATCTTCCATTCATCGGGATGTTTCCTTTCCAGCAAAGCCAAGTAGGCCTATTACCTTAAAGGCAGCTGGATCTCATTTGCAAACATCCCTGCAGACCAGGAAAAGATAACCCATGCCCTTACGCTATTGATGAAGGGCATGTCTGTGGAATCTGGGGGTCAGTACCTAGAATTTGAAAAATGCGAAAGAAAAACAGTAGCCGTTTAGTGTACGTTTTATGGTAGGAATTTTTCTCTCGCGAGCAGAAAGAGTCTAACGGTCACTTTAATTCCATTAAAACCGAGTTTCTAGCTCCTTTATTTTGCTCAAGGTTCCCAGATGGCATTTTCTTCTAAATGCCATTGTATTTACACAATGTTAATTTTTAGGCATGCAAAAGGGATGCCCTGCCTTTAATGACAATGGACCCAATATCGGCAGTTGAGAATAAAATGGACATTAACACTAAACCATACCCTTGACAGGTCATTTAAGAATAGATGAAATCTATGACATGAGCGCATTTTCCTTCAGATTCCATTCTCAACCAACGATATAGAAATAAATCCAATCTACTCATTTTTTTTTGGGGGGGGGGTGACTTAGCCTGAATCTTTTAAATTTAGGCTAGTTTACTAACATTGACATATAATCGATTTTGTTATCCTTATTTGTCACTGAACAATGGGATCACGTGATGAATTAGTCAAGAATGCCAGCGAAAGATTACTACACCGCTAATGCTGCTGCTTATCCCCCGTCATCAGACAATAGAGTGACGGCCTGTAATAAATTGTCCGGATATCCACACGTAAAAAAATACTGTCTGTGACATAAAGGCGATTAACTTCAAATATGAACAGGTATGAACTGTTCAAGAATAAAGGTTTTCCTATTATTATTATTAGAAAACTTACTACTGTACTTGAACATGTACAATTCAAGGGCGTAGGCTGGTTTGGGCATGGGAGGTGCACGCTCTCGGGGGAGGTTGGAACAGGAGGTGCAGCATCTTAGGGAGGTGGAACTAAAAGTTGAGAAAATCAGCGTTGAAAGCAAAAAAAAAAAGTGGTGCAAATTTCTTTTTTGCTATTAGGGTGGAACTCCTATGGCCTGCGGGGGGGGGGGGGGGGTGCACGTGCACACAGTGCACCCCCAGCCTACGACCTTGTACATTTATGTATGTATGTATTAGACTCCTTTTGACTCTCAATAAGAATACTATATTATTTATGTATTTGTTGATTGATTGATTGATTGATTGATTTACTTTCTTATGCATTTGCCGCCAATTACTAAACGAGTCAAATATGTAAGTATTCTTTGCAGTGGATAATTATTCAAAGTAAAGGAAAACATCAAATTAATGATTATGTTAAACGTTGGTCCACATTCGTTGCACATAAGTCTTCCGTGAAAAGAAGAAACGTACTGTACCTCACGAGCCGACTCGATCAAAATCGATTTCTCCAGTATCCTCACTGAATCAAGAAGTTTGCTCACCTTTGAAAAAAATAATCAGTACTTGGCTCCCAAGTGTATTGGGTGATAAAGACATCCAGGGTATTACAATGACACGTACACAGAGTTCACTGGAATGTCAACCTACGTTGTCCACTAAACATCGAGACGAAACCTGAGAACCAATCATCATTATTTTGATACGTAATGCAGTTCAAACAATGAATTTACATCTTTGCCATCCTTCTTTTTCTCTGTCCTATCAGCGTTTGGAAAGAAGGCGGTGACAGTTTCGTTGATTTTGAGGCCGACCAATAGAAAACCGTACAAGGTAGTACCACCTCCCACCTTGGCAAGTAGTACCTCTCGAAGGTCAATGTATTATTGACACAGTAATCACATGATTTTAACTAATTAAAAAATCCTTTGTTTTACACGTCTGATAACATGGCAGAGTATGAAGAGAACATCTACAGCTGTTTGGGTGTAAAACCGCTTAAATATCGCTGCTTCTCAGCACATCGTCATCTCGCCGAGTTCAGTCTTCACTTCTTGTCAACTAATTCAGCAGAGTCATAGCCAACAAACCTGGTGAGTAGCTTTTAGTCTGTGTATTTTAATTTACTTAACCACACTTTTCACTGTGTTTTCTCTGTACGATTGAAAGGTTGTGAGCATGCAGGGAGTGATGTGGCAAAGAATATTTCGTCGATTTGCTGTCAGGTTAAGATGTTGAAGTCTACAACACCCCGGGGCAGATTTCTGAGCAAATGCATCTCCTGAAGAACAACGAGCTTTACTGTAGAGGACCCTAGTGTGATGGTCCTTTGGTTTGTATTGTGTCGGGACAATGGTCTAACAGGGTATAGTCAGGTGCAGTATCTTGCAATTACTGAAGTCACTGGTACTGTAGTTTCATAACCAAAAAGTCCTCACCTAGTCATTGTTCGGGATATCGTCAAACACATATTTCTGAACCAATTTAATATCATAACACTGAAGAAGGTAAGTTCATAAGGTTCAATAATTGACAGTTTATAATAAGGAAATGTAACCAAGTTGAAATACGTGTGTATCTTCTCTTGTCGACGTCTCTGTTGTTGAGTTAAGACCACATGAACGATAGTTCCGATAGACCTTTAACAACTGACACGGGAAATGCCATTGACCGACCGTAAACAAAGAAAATGCAAAAAGATGTGACAAGTTTTGTTGAGTTTCCATTCTCTTTCTTCCTTCGAGGTTTGTAACAGTCACAAGGTTTATCACACGAGTTTACTCTGTCTACTCGTCGGTCTTTGTTCAGTGCATTTGCTGCTATGTTTTCCCTCCACACAAAGGAAATTCTTATTATGAAACAATTGACGAAAATAGTTGAACTTTTTTTCCAAGCATTATTCATACAAGACACGTGCATCCCAGTTTTTAAGTACACCAAACCACCAAAAAGTAAGAAAACACGTGATCTATGTGTGTCATGTTGGTCATACGGTATTGTTTTTGTTCTGCTCAAACAAAAGGAATTTAATTTAGCTTCTTGGACACCTATAATCGGTATAACACAGTCAAGTCTGAAATCCCGCATGCACACTCTGCCATTACAAACAAAAATATTGCTGATTGAACTGGAAAAGATTATTCATGAGCTATTCTACAGAATTTACCAAATGATTAAGATACCAACGTTATTCTCTCTTTCATTACCCAGACATCATGCGTGTCTTCATTGCCCTTCTTCTTGTGGCTGCGGCCAATGCAGCGGCTCCCATCATGAGGGTCGAGGAACCTATTCAAGGAAAGTATATCGTGAAGTTGAAGGTAAGCCATATTCAGTAAAAGATATGTAAAAGTGTGATAAAACAGTCGGAGTGTTTGTTCTTGTAAGAATAGAAACATTATCATTATAATGGTAAGGCGACCTTCGTTCATTCGAATCAAAGAAATGTTAAACTTATTTCGTAAAAACGACGGTAAGTCGTAATTTTCTGCCACAACAAGTCAGTTAAAGTGATAGGCTAACATTGTGGAGCTTCAATTTTAAAAATTGTCAAACTATGATATCTGAGCTACCTAGTAGTGTTCAAATGGACAAATAAACATCCTTGAATACAAAAGTTCGGAAAGTTATGCTACCAATGGGAAGATATGAATGCATAAACAATTAATACTCGGAGCGAGTAGAAAATAGCATAGATCGACACACAGTAAGTCTATGGGAGGAAATGGGAAGGTGAATAGGGTCAACTTACGATTTTCACTGTTTTAAAGCACTAAATAATCATTTTGAAATACATTTTTTTTCAGGGCTTCATTTTTAGACCTTATCAAATACACTTGGAGCATGGAGGATTATGTAGCTCAATTTTTTTTTTTAAATGTGGTCAATATTAGCCAGTGGCTTTAAAAGGATTGTTGTTGGGTTGAATTTGAAACTATTATATCTCATCTGCCATCGCTTAATCACAGAAACATTTGTAATGTTTGTTTCAATTGGACTAATATATCGAATAAATCTCTAAAATGAGTATTTAGACAAACTAATCATTCTTGAAATTTGCCCCCACACTCCAGGATGGTGTCGACAAGGACTCGATCATTTCAACCGTTTCCATCTCCGGTGGTCGAATCGAACATATTCTCGACATCATCAATGCATTCTCTGCGGAACTCTCCGACAAGGTCTTGGACTTGGTATGTCTGCTATTTCTTAAAAGAACTTTGTTTCGTTACATAAAACTTTCATAACAGTTAAAATATCAAACAAACGCTGTAATATGTTATAGAAAATGTTTTATAGTGTAATATTCTTGGTGTCATTTACTTATTTTTAACTTATCCAAAATATGTATTCAAAATCTGTCAAGATTAATCATCATTGATATCCCACTCATTATTTGAAAAAATACAACTTAAATGACGGCTTTAGGATGAGTATAATAACAGAAAACGTTAGCGATATGATATCTAATCTATAAAGGTTACGTAGAGCCAAAGTATTAATAGTGTTCATTTTGTTTCGCATTTTACAGGTGAGCAACCTGCCTGGTGTCGAATACATTGAAGAGGATGGTGTGATGCGTGCTTTTGCTGTTGGTTCGTGGGGACTGGATCGTATAGATCAAAGAGCTCTTCCTTTGGACAACAGCTACACCCCCACAGGTAAGTTAATTGTGATTTCTTCTGACATTGTTGCTGAATTCGAACTCGTCGTTTGATCTGTACTCTCTTAACTTTAATTACCCCCCCCCCCAATTAAAGTGACAGATTGTAGGCAGGGTGAAACAGCCGCGTTCACCCTAACAATAATCCTCGATTTCTGTCGCTATACAGTGTGCCCCCCCCCAAAAAAAAGTACACAACAAATTTTATCATTTTTTCCCTCCACTATCCAAGAGAAAGTACAAATTTACCTGTTTGTATCCGATATTGTGTTCTTTTCTGAGCAATACAACACGTTAATCGTCAATTTTTGTTCCGTCGTTTTCATTTTAGAGGTAATTTTGTAATTCAGCTTTTCTAGCGATAAAGCGGTAACGGGGCGTCCTACTGACGGCGTCCCACAGAAATTACACGAAGACCTAAACTGACGTACGCATTCCAAATTTATCTACTCCGAAAAAACACACGAAAAAACAAAAACGACAAAAAAGACCAAAAAAAAAAACCCACACCAAAATAGCAGTTAATATTGGTGTGTCATTTTGCTCACGAAAAAATGATTTATCAGAGGAAGATAAGCAATTAATTTGAAAGATAACCTTTCATGTGACTGTACCGTTTTACTGGGTCACCCTATATTTGGTAGATAGCAACACGTAGACATACGTGTAATATTGGCTTGACCTGGGTGAAGTAAAACCTTGTTGTTTTTATTTGTTGTCTGGTACAAAATACTTAAATAATTATGAGTATAGGTATTCACCGGCCGGAGTGATACATTTAGCATAAACTCTGTATAAGCTATAGCGATAATAAAAATGACTTCCATTATGTTGTCCAATGTTGACAGTGATATCCCGATGATTCCTGTCATTAAAGACACCCCTGTTGTTGTTGTTGTTTTTTCCCAGCCCCCGGCGGCGGATCAGACACCCACGTCTACGTCATCGATACTGGGATTAGAACGACTCACAATGATTTCGGCGGCCGGGCAGAGTGGGGAACCAATACTCACACAGATGGGAAGGTAGGTTGATACAACTGTCTACATACGGTATATTGCACACTAAATGTTTTGGAACTGTAGTACGGTAACCCGTTTTTTGTGTGTGTTTTCTTTTCTTCTCTTTAAACACAGCGACTAATAATAATTCCCTTTTTTCTGTAACGATATAATTTATGCAATTTAGGAAAATGTGTAGAATTTGAAATATAACATACTAAAATGTCAAAGAGGTGGGAGAAAACCCCGGGAGAAAAGAAATCATACACGTGCTAGATCAGCCATATTTATTCAAAATTGGTGAAAAGGTGTAGAATTTAAAACAAAACATATCAATATTTCCAACAGGCTGCAGGAAACAAATCCATGCAGCATTAGTCATATTTATCCATTATATATGGCGTTTTTTTTTAGAATAATCAATTGATTATTTGATTTACTGATATATAAACAAACTCATTAATAAGTTAATTAATCTATTAATTAATTAACCAATTCATTACAGAGGTAATTAATTCATAATTTAAATTAAATAGTACAACACCAATGTAATAGTGTAAAAAACGATTAATAGTGAGGTGGCAGGATAATAGTGTATATACTAAAGACCAAATGTAAATTTGTGCATATGTTTTATAACACAAAACTATCAAACTAATAAAATTGTTTAAAATGGATGAAAATTTTAGACAGCGGCGATAACATGGAATCTGAAAACACTTTGACGTATATGCATCGATTGACATAGCAGATAGTCCTGCCTTCACAAACTTGATTGCATAATTATCCACCTCAATATGAGAATCTACATTTACCGGCCGTCGATTTTACTATTTGAGTTGTTTAGTGTGTTGTAAATGTTTGTTTCAATAAAAGTCACATTAAAATAACTCATGTTAAACGTATCTTTGCGGGATTACTGTGAGAATAGAATAGCAGTAATAAATGCCCGTTGTTGTCTACCATTTAGGACTGGGACTGCAATGGGCACGGAACTCACTGTGCTGGGACTGTCGGTTCCAACACCTATGGAGTAGCCACAGAAACCACTCTTGTTGCAGTGAAAGTCTTGGGCTGCTGGGGAAGTGGTTCTACCTCTGGAGTTGTAGCAGGTAGGCATACACTCATGCTCATAATTTCTGTGAACGGTACGTCTGGGATTAATATTTGTTCACGCCCTAGTCTGATGTCAGAGCGTATTGCAGTAGACCATCAAATAAATTTTGCTACCTCTTAAAAACTCTGACAGACTGTTAACCTAGTATCCATTTCAGACAAAATCAGGAGAAAGACATCCTTCTTCAGAAGATTTCGAGATTCTTATCTACTACCGCGCTCGTAAAATCACCTAATTCAATTAGTCAGCTCTCAAGGCGAATAGACCGAAGATCTCAGTCGAGTAGTTCACGCAGGCAACATGTGTTATGTCTGTTATTTAAACAGCTCTTTGGTATTTCAAACGTGGTTTTATTTCGCAGTTTGTGCGAATTAAAATACAAAAACAGGCCTATATTGTGATGTACTCCGAGTATGTTCTAGATAAACAAGCACAGCGTGTGGTGCGTTAAAGTACAGTATAGGACTATACCCAAAATATGTAGGCACTATGAATACAGTGTTAACATTCACACGGTTCATGTATTCCCTCGAACCGCCGTCCGTTTCTTTACATCTGTCATTCGAATTGCCTCAGAAACAAAGAGTGAAGTAAAATAATATATGATCTCTACTTATCGTCATGACAGGTTTCCCCAATAATAGGACATATCATTGTAATGTGCGTTACTGTCATGGCACCAAGATGCAGACCACACCATAAGAATATAAACCCGATCAATTTTCACTGTCTCATTTTTCTAATCGCTGGTTGTGTTTATTTTATTCACAAAGTTTACACACCACCACACAACCCACACCAAACAACACACACCACACACACGACACAACAGCACAACACACATCACACAGGACACAACACACGACACACACACACAAACAAACACACAACAAAAGAAATAACCAAATAAAAACTAATATTGAATCAGAAATCTTTCGTTTATTTTAAAGGCATTATATTTGTATTCAATCACAATTTACTTCCCATATGAATACACATTTGTATATACACTGCTAAAACTGGCAATCTTCGCACCGAAAAAGACGAAGTTTGGCCGAACGTGTGAGAGAACTAACGAACGAACATACTGGCAATGATCAGAGAGGCCCTCTCGATGTGGTGTTGACATGTTTATGATCTTCCAAGGCTGCGCACTGGTCGAAGGTAATAATTTTTACGCTGCTGCGGAATCAAAATTTTCTTAGTGGGTAAGCAATGCCACAATGGTTGGAATTTGGAAGCGGCAAAACCCATAGACCTCCGTGGCAGCTAGGAGACTTATCCACATTCTTTCCGAAATCTAGACTGAAAAACAATAGACAAGTTAAAGCTCCAAAACAAATCGTTCAGACGGCCGCTTCGCGGGCCGGCCTCCGCTTCGGCCAGAGCGGAAGTCTGGAATTCAGACTAGTTCCCCGCAGGTTAAACAATTATAATCTAAATATTTCAGGAATTTTGAGCATTTTGTAGCGTCCGACTCGACACTTAGACCTGTGTTTATAAATGGCGGTGTTGTTGTTGTTGTTGAGTCACGTGGTGGTCACGCGCGTTATTAGACTTGTAACAGACACTATTCCGATGTTAATTTAGTGATAAATAACATTAGATCAAAATTTATCAGATTTCTGTGTTGTTTGTCTAATTACTTTAATTTAATACTTTTTCATGATTTTTTTTGGATTTAAAAATAAATAAATATATAATTGTTATTACGCTCAAACATGTTTTAGTTTTTAGTTTAGTCATCTCATGATATCCAAAAATTGCTTCACATACTGCGTTTTTGTGACATAAACACTTGTCTTGAAAATTTTGGACGATATAGGAGAAAGAACTAAAGTATCAACAAAATATTCCATAATTATGAGCAGGAGTGTATTAGGAGCACTGAACGTTTGTTGAATAGGGAGAATAGAATTGAATGTTAAGTCAAAGCTTGAGGGGTACAGATGATTCAACATGATGCGAACATTGTGTCTTATATTCCCTTGGACAATTTCAGTAATATTTTTTCTCCTATGGACTTTGTTTGGAGTCCACCATGTTGTTGATAATACTGCCTTACTGCATTCCTTCACATTTAATAAATCATATGCACTTTAAACTTATTTTGAGTAACAATAGTAAAATACGACCATTAACGTTGATTATGTTAGTATGATAAACGTTTACTTTTATCATCAACACCACTTCTATTCTAACAACCAGTGTTACTTTTATTACTACTATATGAACTACATCGACAACTTCTATAACAACTAACATAACAACAGCACTAAATACTACTAACACTACTATTACTACTACTACTACTACAACAATAACTACTACTACTACTACTACTACTACTACTATTTATATTACTACTACTACTACTACTACTACTACTACTACTACTACTAGCATACTATAATAGAACCATAGACTTGGAAATTTTACTATTTACCTCTATGAATACAACCACCACCACCATCACCATCAGCACAACAACCAGTCTACTACTG
Source organism: Eucidaris tribuloides (assembly GCA_001188425.1). NCBI lineage: Eukaryota > Metazoa > Echinodermata > Echinoidea > Cidaroida > Cidaridae > Eucidaris > Eucidaris tribuloides. The sequence continues at coordinate 25,385 of JZLH01S0012494.1, forward strand.
CCAATACTGTTGCTACTTTTGTGACGGAATGATTGTTTTACCTTCTTTCACAGGCGTCAACTGGGTGGCAGCTAATGCTATTAAACCAGCCGTGGCTTCCATGTCTCTGGGAGGTGGTGCATCCCTTTCTATGGACAACGCTGTCAACAACCTCGTAAACAGTGGAGTTCCAACTATTGTGGCTGCCGGTAACAGCAATGTTGATGCTGGCAACACTTCTCCTGCTCGTGCAGCTCAGGTGAATATGGATCGACAGAATTAATCAGAAAAGTAATTGGTCGCTATATCAGAAATTAAAATACAAGTGAGATTCTTGATAGACTTGTAGAATGATGATCAGTTTTTCAGCGGGCTATCTATACAAACACTTAAAAATCACTTATTAAGTATATATGTCACAGGATGACATACCGAATAGTCTAAGGAGTTCTTTCTTTTTGGAGTTTATATATTACATTGTAATACTTTACAGAAATTGTACATTTCGAAACTTTTATATTGCATATGATTTCTCAGGCCACCTGCGTCGGCTCGAGCGACAATACTGACACGCGTTCCAGCTTCTCCAACTATGGTGCTACCCTTGAGCTCTTCGCACCAGGATCTAGCATCACCTCAACCTGGCATACCAGCGACTACGCCACCAACACCATCAGTGGTACCTCCATGGCCACTCCACACGTCGCTGGTATGTTTTCGTTTTTCTAATCTTTCAAATTAATTTCAGCCATCATTCCATTGCTAGCTGTGCTCTTCTACATCTTGGGCCTGCAGAAAGGAAATAATGGTACCCCCTATTCACTCAGAGAAGTAGAACAAGGGCAGGTGTTCACAGAATGTACGGTAAAATCCCTTGGTCGTAAGATAAGATTCAACATTTCCCATTTCCATTTCTTGTTGCGAAACTACAGCTAAGTATAATTTTGTACCTGATTTCAAGACTGGTTTATATCCTCTATGTGGATGAATTTGTCTTCAAATTCTTTTCACGGTGTAACCACAGTCTATGAACCCTGCACTTCATTAGTCATTATTTTTGGTGGTGGGGTGGGATGGGTGGGGAAAGGGGTAGAAATAGTTATGTCAATGCGCCCACACTAAATGTAAAAAGAGGTCCAACAAAAATTGCTGAGGCCTTATACCCCGTACATACATGTACAAACATAAAAAAAAACATCGTTTGCGCATAGCACAAAAACACGTCATGTTACTCTTAATATAATTGCCTTATCGAACACGACCTTTGTGGGTGTAGAAAGGGTTCCATCGACACGATAGAGAAAACCATTGTTAAGTTGTCGAAAAATTGAAGCCGGGGAAAACTTGTGTTTGGGTAAAACAGCATTGACGGTTCTATATCAGTGGCATACATGTATATCTAAGAATTGTAGGATACTGACAAATTTCACTAAGTAACGATTACTGAAATGACAATTTCTCTTCCCCGCAAATTGGGGTGTATACGGATCCGCGTTATGTCAGTGGGAAATTCCAAAACTTTGGAGCTCAATTTGAATTGGATTAGACTGAGGGCATTTGATTTGACGAGGAAAGTTTTATTGTAGTCCCTACCGTAGCAACATTACATACCTGGGTTTTTTTTCGAATGATTACTCCTCAAACTAGTATTTATTTCCTGTAATTGCATTATCTTATGCATTGTTTTTTCATGTGCAGCTGGCGTCGCTCTTCACGGAAGTGTAGACGCCATGATGAATTCGGTCACCACCCGAGCCGTCGTCAATGCCGGCAACGGTTCACCACAAAAACTGCTCTTCGTATAAGAAGGTACGTGAAATGACATCAGGCCCTTAACCAATTTCCCAGCCATCTAAATAATATTACATGAGTACGTTGCAAATTTCCAGATAAAATTACATGTTTATATCTCTGTAGTAACAGAAACAGTGATTATCATATCCTTCCATCTCCCGTATCATGTCACCTGGTGTAATTATTTTCCTTTCCACATTTCATTAGACCCTCTTCATTGCTTAAAGGATATTGCCCTGACGCTCGTTGCATTTTGTGTGATTTCAATTCGTGAATATTAGCATATTTAAAAATTGGTTAAAAGGCAAATTCGAAGAAAAGAAACTCAGAATATGTCTGCACCCACCATACGTATTATCTTTAGAGACAAGATCAATGTGACTTTATGAATCTAGGTCAGACGTTTAATATGCTTTTATATATTTTCTATTTGTTTTCAGGCACCAGCATTCAATGGCAACATGGCTGTCACATGGACACCACGTGATCAACATAATTTATAAAATAATGATACAAGTTATTCACAAGTAAAAGAAAGAAGTGTATAATCCCAACAGAAGGTGTCATCTGCCTGTCAAGCAACAGAGAAAAAATTGTAGTAATGTAATGACTGTTGTTCTTATATGAGTAATTTCAGGAACAAACTCATCATCATGTGATAAAATAGTTTTTCACCAATTTTTGTTGGAAGTATGACTGCCCAGTATAATAGCCATATTAGATAATTTAGACAGACTTTATCTGACAAATTAGCCCTCATCTAAGATATATAACCCTTCATTGCTATCCTTGAGTAACATACATGTCAAGATTATTTCTTACGTCTTAATAGCTATTAAATAGCTCATAAAACCTGAACTATCAAGGCTTAAACTTGGCAAGCTGTGCTACCAAGTTTGCAACAGGCCACAAGGTAAACTGTGTAGAACTCACAAATTGTCCAAAATGTGTACGAGTTGTTGTTTCCACCAAGATCGTAAATCATTTACTACATATGCTTGAACAGAATAAATACAGAATTATCATTGTTGCCAAATTTACCGTTTCTTTGCTGTTTTTTATGTCACTTGATTTTGTTGTACACTGTAAAAACCTGGGTGTTCAATTTAACACCCGTGGTGCTGCCATTATGGTAAAACCTCCAACACCAAGAGCAATATATTTAACACCAGAGGAAGTTGAAAGCTATAACACCCTTCTGATATCAATATTGGACAAGACCACGGGTGTTATATTTAACACCCGTGGTGTTGCCCATATAGGTACTATTCGATGGTAAAACTATGGGTGTAACTTTAACTCCATATGAATAACTCTAAAACCAAGAGCGTTATATTAACACCTTTCTGGTATCTATCTATATTGAACAAGACCCCGTTTTTTTCAAGGAGGTAAATTTCAGAATAACTACATCAATCAAAGGCTTATGTTTAAATTCAATCAAAGTCTTGGTTCCATCTTGATATTTTGAGGGTGTGCATAGGGATATGATGCAAGGATGATGATTTACAAGTCTCCAGAGTGGGGTGCAGTATGTCGAGTTGTGTATGGAACAGTTGCTGACATAATGGTGTTGATTTAATTCAAGTCGCCTCGTTTTAGTTTGTTTTTCATGTGAAAATTGAGGAGATGAGAGTGATTGTGAGTTGACTAAATGACTTGCTGACCGTTCAGGTGTGTGTGCATGATGCTATTTTGTAGCCACTCCAAATATGACTCCTAGCTCCCATGGACACATGAAGGGGGGACAGGGCGACTACCGTTCCAAAATATTGACCAAACATTTTCTTGCTATTGCTCCAACACAAACGTATAGCCAGAGAAACACATACACATACACATCACACACACAGCATCACACACATTTACACACACACGCACACATACACAAACGCACACACACACACCTACACACACACACACACACACACACACACACACACACACACACACACACACACACACACACACACACACACACACACACACACACACACACACACACACACACACACACACACACATACACACATACCCACACACATACACATACACATACTCACACACCACCCACCCACACACACACACCCACACACGCACGCACGCGCACACACTTCCACCTTCACCATCTAAATTACCACTACGACCAACTGTACAACACTAACCACCACTATCTTATAGTCACGTACACCGACCCTTACCATCGTCACCATCACAATCACCTTCACTTACACCACCGCTACCACCACCACCACCACCACCACCACCACCACCACCACCACTACCACCACCAGCACCTTAAAAGGTCCCTGCAATCCAAATGCATGGTGACTTCTGTTGATGCCTGTCGGTATGTATATTCAGTAATTACCAAATGATTGAATATTTCATGAAAATATACATCTTATATATCAAGGAGTACATTGTTGGACTGTTTTGTTTTTAAACATTCACAAACATAATATAGAAAAAATTGAATATCTGGGCCATATTGGATGAAA
>JZLH01S0012497.1:4598-14602 GCA_001188425.1 Eucidaris tribuloides
GCACCCTCAATTGATTAGATTCGATAAAACAAGTTTTTTATGTCCAAACTATGATTTAAACATGCTGCAATTTTAGGTGTCATTATATTGGGTTTTAAGCAGCCATTAGTAGCATTTTTGTGAAAACACACAAGGTTTTCAGTTCGGCACCCACCGGATTTGGAATCGGCACCATTAAATTGACTAGAATCCATCAAAATAAAGTGTATTATGTTGAAGAAGATGACTGAAATAGTATGGCAATGGGACCTTAGTGGACTCTTTATGGTTTTGGAAGCCATTTTTATTTTTTGCATTTTTACAAAAACGCTCAAGGTTTTGCATCTGTAAACAAATTTTCATGAATTTGCAGTTTTCTGAAGTGCTAGTTGAGAAAGTCAATTCTTTTAAAAAAACACGTAGAATCAGTTTTGCTAGGACATACTTGCACAACAAGCAAGAGCAAATCAGATATTTGATAAAATATGAGAATGAGTGAAAAATTGTGTACAAAAGCAATGGGGAGTTCTCCACACTTTCATCTAAAAAGCTGGTAGAGTGGCTAATTTAAGAATCTTTCATAACAAGGATTAAAGGTAAATGACATGATTGGGGGTATTCCTCAACTTGGGCTGAAACTACTCTAGAATCAAGTAACTATGCAAAGATTCTCCTATGAAAATCTTGTAGTCAAACGTTGACTCATTGTGAAATTACTAATGTCAATATCCCTCGTGGCAGGCAAACCTGCTGTGTGGCTCTCTATGGGTCTTATTTTTATCATGCCCCGATAGAATTGATGTTCATGCTTGATTCTCCTTAAGTAAACAAATTAGAGGCAAATCCTTCCAGCTGGGAGATCCACTCCAGCTGGTGTATAGTTGGTTTATATTTCAACTCATTTGGTTCTTGAGGCATTTTGAAGTGTTCCAATATGTAACTAACGTTTAAGGCAGTTGAGACTTCATTTGCATAAATCCCACGGACAGGAAAGATACCCCATGCTTGTGCTATTGATGAGGGCGATGTCTGGATTTGGGGTCATTATTTCTGGATTATGAAAATTGCAAAGAAACAAAGCTGTTTAGGTTATGTTCTATGTAGGAATTTTTCTCTTCGTAGAGAAAAAAATTCAAACTCAGAGTCTAAGGATCACTCTAATTTCAACTAAACTGAGTTTCAGGTCCTTCCTATTTTGCCTAAAGGTTCCACAGATGCGCATTTTCTGTTTATATGCCATTGATATTTATCATGTTATTTTTGGATGGCAAAGGATCACTGCCTTTAACTCACTTTGACACGGTTCCATAACTTTGGAAATTCAACAAATTTGTTCAATTTCACTAATTTCTATCTAGTATTGTTCTTGTGTTGTTGATTGTAGGAAGCACTGGGTTTTCATTGAATTTAACAGTATCATTCAATGAGTTTTGATGTAATACATGTATAATAAATCTTACATTAGATTAGAGATAAAAAATTCTAATGTCAGCGAGCCATGACACGCCACTCACGCACATATCAGTGAACACAGAAGTTAACAGCAAGATTGCATTTCCTAATTATGAGATATAAAATCTGACTTCTTTCATTAATATTACAATATGATAAATTTGCTTTTTGATAATTGACCTTGCTAACTGTTTTCGTTTCTATGTTTGTATAGCCCACCACCCCCCTCACCTTACAACAAGGACAAAAATTTCTGTTGCTAGCCTCGTGAAATTTACTCAAAGAAGATGAATATGTGTATTTGTCATCTGATATTTCTCCTTTCAGGTACCAGCGGTGACTCATTTCGCAAGATTTATTCTGGCGTTGATTTCAGCGGAATGGTACTTCACGGGTTGGGTACAATTGTCGGCGCCTCTGGGGATTGCCGACATCCTGAATTAATCTGACAGGGCACGCCGGGGACGCTCGTGTGAAGGAAAGTGAGTCTGCTGCTGTTGCAATGTCAGAGAGAGGATCGAGGGGAGAGTGGTTTGAAGTGATTTCTTCAAATTTTAGACTGTAATCTAATTGTTGGGTGTCTTCGCTAATGACAATGAAGAAAAGTTGACCAATGTTCAGATGATTTTTTGAATGGATTTGGGTATTTCAAGGAAGATAGTAATCTTAGTGTCATCGGTTTTGATTATTATTTTTCACTCAAATTGTTATTTTTACTTTTTTTTAATCTATTCGGAACTACAATAATCATAATGTTACTTGCCATAATTTCTGTCTTCCTCCTCTTTTTCTCCTCACTTTCTTCTCTCCTTCCTCCTCTTCCCTCCTTCCCTCTCCTTTTCTCCTCTCCCTTCCTCCTCTCCCTTTCTACCTCTCTTCCTCTCTCCCTTTGCTCCTCTCCTCCCCTTTCCTATCTTTCCACTGCCGGCCATTTCATTATAAAGTAGGGTCTACGACTAGAAATGGGGGAAAACCTAGGAAATGACTTCCCCTTTTTTCCAGTCGGGGAAAAGTCAGGGAATTTGAGAAAAGTCCTTTGTATTGGGAAAAATCAGGGAATTTTGTTAGTCCAGTGGTCCGACTTTCTTGCCTCATTGCATTATTATCATTATTATTACTGTCATTCTTCTCGTCATCGTCATCACAGTCCTCCTCACCTCCACTTTTAATGTACCTTCTCCTCCTCCTCTTCATCATCTCTATTATCTTCATCCCCCTTCTGCTTCCCTTTCTACCCATCCTCTTCATCATTAACCTCATCAGTGTCAGATGCATCGATTTCTTTATATTCCTAATCTTTATCTATCAAGGCATAATAGAAGCGGATAAAAACATTTCTTTGCTTAATCAAATCACGACTGTTATTACATTACTACAGACTGTCAACCTTCTTAATTCTGTTTATTTTAATTTTTTTTGAAAGACACATTTTTGGAGAAAAGGGGCTAAAAATGGGAAGCATTGTATTCTATACAGTCTCTTGCATACTCATGGTAAATGTACGACCTTGCTAAATTTAGCCATTGCCTCTTTCCAGCACAAATGATGAAGGTTAATATCAGCTGGGGATGAGATGTAACCCTTTTAAACAATGCATAATTAACCCATTAGAGACAATTTGATTTCAATATAACATGCATTCTCCATAGACCCCAGCCCGTGATATCTTGTTCTCGCAATCGGTGTTCTTCAGATTTGTCCTCATCTCCCCTTCTATCTTTCTCATCTGCTATACAACCTTGCTCATCAAATTTTTTATCATTTTCATCACAGTCATCATCACCACCACCACCATCATCATCATCATCATCATCATCATCATCATCATCATTATAATCATCATCACCATTGCCACCATCATCATAGTAACCACCACCATCCTCGCTATTCTCTTCACCACCATCACCATTTTCATTATCACCATCCTCATCATCATTATCACCATCATCTTCATCACCATCATCAATATCATTATCATTATTACCACCACCATCATCATTATCACCATCATTAGCATAACCATCATCATTATCAATGTTAACATCATCATCATCATCATCATCATCATCATCATCATCATCATCACCATATTCATCATCACCATTGCCACCATCATCATAATCGCCATTCTCTTCATCACCATCACCATTTTCACTATCACCATCCTCATCATCATCACCACCATTGCCACCATCATCATAGTAACCACCAACATCCTCGCCATTCTCTTCATCACCATCACCATTTTCATTATCACCGTCCTCCTCATCATCACCACCATCATTATCAACTTCATCACCATCATTATTGTCACAAGCATCACCATCGTCTTTATCATTATCACCATCCTCATCATCATTATCATCATCATCTTCATCACTAGCATAACCATCATCATTATATTCATCATCACCATTGCCACCATCATCATAGTAACCACCACCATCCTCGCTATTCTCGTCACCACCATCACCATTTTCACTATCACCATCCTCATCATCATTATCACCATCATCTTCATCACCATCATCAATATCATTATCATTATTACCACCACCATCATCATTATTACCATCATTAGCATAACCATCATCATTATCATTGTTAACATCATCATCACCATCACCATCATCATCATCATCATCAACATTACCATCATCATGATACTCATCATCTTCACCATGACCACCAGAACCACTTCCAGAATCACACAATACCATTAAATGTTTCATCACTATCAAAGTGGTCTCCTCTTTGGTTACTGATGATGCCTTCAAACTCATCACACATCGCATAATCCCCATTATCATCATCAACATCATTATCACCTCTCCCATTATCTTCTTCTTCATGATCCCCCACACCCACTGCTACCAGATATCACTCTCCTTATTGGAACCATATTTCCTTCATCTTCATTTCTTCCCCCAAATCCATTTTTCACTCCTCATCTATCACTTCTCCCTGGTCATCATATTATCTTCCAATCACCATGACAACCAATTAAGAGCATCAGCAATCTCCTGCAATCATCTATCTCATTGTCATCTCTTTTTCTTGCAGACGACGGATGAGGACGGGCGTTAGGAGGGAAAAACCTCTGCATCTGCTATTCTTCAACGGTGGCTGGAGGGAAATTTCTCACTCTTATTCCATCTCGATCTATTCCCAAGTGGCTCTCGGTGGAGAATGGTTCGGCAGTGATGCGATGATGGACTTACAGCATCTCGGAGATCTGAGCGATTAGTCACCCACTGTAGTCAACTTCATATCAAATTGTTACGAGATCAGTCGCCTTTGTTAAATGGAAACTTTCTTGGCTTCCTTCTCCTTTCATTCATCTCTCCTCTCCTCTTCTCCATTTTCCCTCCTCCTCCTTCATCTTCTCTCTTCTGCTCTTCATCCCACTTTCTTTTATCATCTTTTTTGTTGTGTCAACTTGTCCTCCGTGTAGCATATCTGTATATGACATGTTTTCACCAAAAGGACAGAAAAACTGTAGAATTTTAATTTTTGTTTGTTGTTTGCTTCTTGACGTAAGTCTGTTGGGTACAAACAAAAGCTGGGACCCTTCATTTTTCTTGTTCACTTGTTAACCGGGAACTTGAAATGGGTAAGTACATCAGTTTATCTAACTTTTCTCAGAAACGAGAACACATTCACTCGTAAAAAAATATGTTATGAAACTAAAAATTGTACTTCACACATCCGGCCCCAAATTTGTTAAATTACTGGCATCTGCTTCCTTAAGGGGAGGGTTTCTTTCCAACGTCTCGTAGCAACATATTCGCCATGTTTTTCCGAAGATTTATTGCACCGCGCCGTGCCAGCCCGCACGCTCATGTGGTGGTGCAGCGGGCTTGACGCAGCTTCAGAAAAACACGGCGAATGTGTCGGTACGAGATGTCAGAAAGAAACCTTCCCATTAAAGTGATAGGCTAACATTGTGGAGCTTTAATTTTAAAAATTGTCAGATTTTGATATCTGAACTACATAGTAGTGTTCATATGGACACATAAACACCCTAGAATAAAAAAGTTTGGAAATTTACACTGCCAATGGCAAGTTATGCATGAATAAACAATTAAAACTCGGGGCGAGTTTAAATAGCCTAAGTATACACACAGTAAGTCTGTGGGAGAAAATGGGCAGGTGAATCCGATCAACTTACGATTTTCACTTGTTTAAAGCACTAAATAATCATTTTGAAATACAATTTTTTCAGGGCGTCATTTTTAGACCTTATCAAAGACAATGGTAGCATGGGGAATCATTTAGCTCAGATTTTTTTAACTGTGGTAAATGTTAGCCAATACCTTTAAGGAAGCAGACGCAAGTAATTTTGTGCCGGATATGTAAAGTACAGTTTTTAGTTTCGTAACATATTTTTTTTTTACGAGTGAATGTGTTCTTGTTTATGAGAAAAGTTTTGACAAAATCTGATTTACATTGCCTAGTTGCCTAGTTTACCTAATGTGATTGTACTCAGCCTGCACGCAAGTGCTTGAGGGCTGTCGCAGTAACACTACCCCCAATTCAAAAAGTTCTAGCGAAGCCCCTCGACTATGTATTACAATTAGTTATTGCATTCATAAGGTTACTTTCACATATCATCTTAAATTCTTCAAACTCTGATCACTAAAAATTTGAAGATTTATTTAATAAGTTACTCTTGCAAAACTGGAGAGCATGAAAGTGTATAAAAAAATGAAAGTATTCATGTATAAGCTCATGGAGAAACGACAAAATTCACATGTCCTTTGTATCTTGTTTAAAGATAGTGGAGTTATTAACTCTGTGAACAAAGGAGACAGAAACTAGATGTTTCAATCTGTTAATTCCTTTATTGGGATGAATTTAAATTTAATGTTAAGAAGAAATACCTTTACTATAATTGATGATTAACTAATAAGTACTATATATCTCATTGTTGAACAAATGCAATAAATCATTCTTTCTTACACTGAACAAAATTTGTACTTATCAAACGAAAGCAATTGCTCAGAGTGAGAAACACTTGAACTTGAACAAACTCTCAGGTCAAATTTCGCCCTTGAGTGGGTCTTTTATCATAATTTTCTCCACTTTCAATGAATTTCCCTTTCTTTTCAAATTAGTTTCGAAGAAAGCAAATCATTATCACACTCTCGGTTACTATTTGATCTTTCTTGCCAACTTTCAAATGTAATATAATTACAGTTAATATTGCACAGGAAGTGTTAGAGGGAAGCATGTCTTTAATGCAAGTATGTGTGCCATACATCAAACTAAATACTCAACTTTTTCTCTCCTGAAAGTGTTTCGGCAGTTACTTCCTTATTTGTTTTGATAAACACATGCCATTGCGAAAGTGCTAGTCATAAAGTGTTGGATTCAAGTTGTGCCAAGTATAAGTTTCATTGTAAGGAGATTTATCCCTACATTTCAGACACACAAAGCTAGATTATGTAAATTGCCTAGACAGATTCATGATAAAGTAGTTTAAAAGTAATAAGTATATTACTGCAAATTGAATGATGTTGATTTTGCCTGATTCTTACATAAAATGTCACATTTTCAGTAAGTTAACTGTTGGAAGTTGATTGTTATTGTTACATTTCTATGTGCTTAACACATTCACTTAAACAGACACATGCACGCACGCATGCACACTCACACACATACACACACACACACACACATGAACACATACACATACACAACCTCACTGACACACACACATACACATACACAACCTCACTGACACACACACACACACACACTTGAACACATACACATACACAACCTCATTGACACCCACACACTCACAAATACTTGAACACATTTCATTAGTCATATATGTTCATCACTTATGACTCGTTATAAACAACAACAACAACAACACATACATGTAACCAATGCAGGCTGGTTTTGCTGGGTGCAAACACACAAACGTCATTTTTTTATCCCCCTAATTCTTAAACAGTGGTCCATAGCCAACTGCATCCTACCAAAGGATTCAATCCAACATACCAAAAAAATGGAATAAAATGAAAAATAGTAAAACATTTTGTGGAGTGTAATATTTCACAATTCTTTAGTTGAATTAATGGGTCATACACTGTAATTTAACTTGTCTCTTTAATTTTATGTGTCTTATTCCGAAATATGGAACTACTATTAGTTCAACAATGTTTATACCAGTAAAATGCTGTTTATGTCTTGACAGAAATAAGTGATTAATGAACATGTTTATTTTATGCTGAATAGATGTGTGTAAAGGGTTATGATTCACCAAAATTTAAAAAAAACAGGAATTTTGGAATTTCTAAAATTTCATGCTGTGCCCCACTCCCCACACCCTCCATTAAATGTGATTTTTCATGTGCATCGTGAAACAGAAATATGTTTGTATGTTTAATTACTACTACTGTGTGTAATCCTTCAGGGGTGTTTTTGAGTAAATGTGTGCTATGTATTACTATTTGTTTTGAAACAGAACTTATCTTGTTTTTCTCCCCAATCATCCATGGCACAGCAATATTAAAAATGCTGCATACTTAATTATCTGAGTGCTATAATCTCGACAGTAGTACCACTCTTCTTGTAAATGTATTCAAGAATTTGTCGAATCCATTCACCAGCAATTACAAAGGAAGGCTTATATTATGCTTGTTTGAATTTACCACCTTTTCTGTTAAAAAAAATAGCAACTTTTTCGAGTTATACATTCATAATATGTGTCACTCTATGACTAAACCTTTATTTCTCATGTGTATTTCCAATGCCTTTTGGCCTGTAACTCACAATGTGCAGAGTGTCCCTCCTACTTCATCATGAACTTCACCCCTGCAATCATAATGAACCAGTCTGTCACCTCATGACTTGTGATTGGTCAATATGCCAGGCAGGTGTTTTGATGGACCCTGGAAAACGGCAAAAGATCCCAGTGTTATCCTGATTGTAAAATGTTTCTATATAACAGCGTGTTTCATGTCACCGCAATCACTCCCGCTGCGTTTGTATTTATTATGCATGGAATAATAAATATAGTGCTAAAGTATATTGGAAGACAATTTTTATGCATATTGATTTATTTAAATGGTTTAATAAATGTCATTTTTCTGAGTAGAAATGCTGGTAGATCCACATTCTTTCATTGTATATATTGTGAAGTATAAGTTTACAATCTGCTTAGGTTGGTGTTGTAGAAGGGGCTTATCTTTCCATTTCAAATGATATTTTATTCTATTCTTGTAGGTCGTGTTCTTGAATTAATAGGGATTGTATACATCCCCATCTGGTCTGAAAAATGGTAAATTATGCTTGAAGTTTGAATAAAATACCAGAAATATCATTGAACCGTCTTTTTCTTGGAATGTTGTCATTTTTACTGTTGTGCAATATATAAATGTTGCTATGAACGATGTGAATTCTTAACATGTTTAGTATTTTTTGTTGTGATTAGTTTTCATTCATAGTAGGGATGAACAGTTGTGTCCAAATGTTGTAGACAAATTAATGACCGTGATATCAATATAATTTTCATACTGATATTGTAAAGATATTTGAAGATACAGTAGATCTGGTAGTATCAGTTGAATAGAATGCTTGCTTCTCCTGAATTAAGCAAATAAAAAAAATCCTTCCAGCCTGAATATATACATTAACTTGTGTATACATTGGTGTATGTTTCAACTCATTTGGTTCTTTAATCATTTTTGAATTCTCCCAATCATGTGACTGCCCTTTAAAATGCCTGTAGAAGTGGAATTAATAGATCATTGATCATTTGAATTTCTGTTGAATGTACACTCTCCGACTTCTGAAAGTAGGCCTTTTAAAACGTGGAGGAAATGTTGATCACAAAACTTTCAGAGTAGAAACCTTAAACAATGTACCAGATTCTAAAATAATTCAACCCAAATTGCATGCTTCCGATCTTGCTATTTCTCTGTCTTTAATATACCATTGATATCGGAAATTTATAATCAGGTTCACATATGTTAGCGTGATGGAGGGGTGGTGACACCTCGCTAATGAGTTAATTGATTAATTAAATTAATATGTCAATGTCGTGAAGTCTAACCACCAATCAAAATAGCGGGAGGGTTACGAATTTAGGTCATTTTTAAAATACTTGAGCTGGTTGATTTCCATCGTACTGGGTAAAATTCGGATAGTATGTCTAGAGAAAACGACATAGGAAAAAAGAATTCCAGTTTTCACATTATACAGTATTTCTACTCCATTTGAATTGCTATTAAACTTGAAATGTGATTTGTGAAATGTAGATATTTCCCGTTTTTCACTTTCTCCTCATTTTTCATTTGTAATTTAAAATGATGGATAAGAAAAATGACTAAAGAATTCACACCCGTTTTCTATAACTGATCATCAATCCATGGTTAAACCTGTAGACCTACAGTATCAAAATAATTATTTTTTTTCTTGGTATTACGAAATGATGTTTATGATTGTGTGTGTGTGTGTGTGTGTGTGTGTGTGTGTGTGTGTGTGTGTGTGTGTGTGTGTGTGTGTGTGTGTGTGTGTGTGTGTGTGTGTGTGTGTGTGTGTGTGTGTGTGTGTGTGTA
>JZLH01S0012497.1:14983-17483 GCA_001188425.1 Eucidaris tribuloides
GTAAGTGAGTGAGTGAGTGAGTGAGTGAGTGAGTGAGTGAGTGAGTGTGTGTGTGTGTCTGTGTGTCTGTCTGTGTGTCTGTGTGTGGAAATGTGTGTATGTGTCTGTGTGTGAGTGTGTCTGTGTGTGAGTGTGTGTGTGTAATGTGTGTGTGTCTGTCTGTGTGTGTGTGAGTGTGTATGTTACATGAACACATTGGGATGATAACAAATTACACTGCATAAACTACGGTGTTGAATTCAACACTCCTGATGTTTGACCAAAATAGCAGAAGTGATATAACAGTTTAACACCCCATGTATTATTCAAACACCAAACAAATTACTTCAGACCCCAAGAGCATTAACTTTAACACATGGGTATCTATATGGTGCAACAAACTCTTGGTGTTAAATCTAACACCCTAATTTTTGCAGTGTATAATTCTTGAAACAGGTGCCTGTATAATTTGAGACTAGTTTTTATGCCTCCGCAACGAAGTTGCCGGAGGCATCATGTTTTCGGGTTGTCCGTCCGTGCGTGCGTCCGTCCTTCCGTCGGTCCGTCCGTCCGTTACCGGTTCTCGTTACCGCGATAACTTAAGAACCCCCGATCGGATTTTGATGTAACTAGGACCAAGTATGTACTATGAGGCACCAATGAACTGATTAGATTTTGGAGCTGAAAGGTCAAATGGCAAAGGTCACCGGGCCTAAAATATGTCTGATTTGGGCTCGTTACCACGATAACTTGAGAACGGCCAGTCGGATTTTCTTGTAACTTGGGTGAAGTATGTATTATGAAGCACCAATGAACTGATTAGATTTTGGAGCTGAAAGGTCAAAGGTCAACGGGCCTAAAATATGTCTGAATTTGGCTCGTTAACGCGATTACTTGAAAACAGCTTGTCGGATTTTGATGTAACTTGGGTGAAGTATGTATTATAAGGCACCGATAAACTGATTAGATTTTGGAGCTGAAAGGTCAAAGGTCACCGGGGCTAAAATATGTCTGATTTGGGCTCGTTACCACGATAACTTGAGAACAGCCACTTGGATTTTATGTTACTTGGGTGAAGTATGTATTATGAGGCACCAATGAACTAATTAGATTTTGGAGCTGAAAGGTCAAAGGTCACCGGGCCTAAAATATGTCTGATTTGGGCTCGTTACAGCAATAACTTGAGAATGGCCAGTCGGATTTTCATGTAACGTGGGTGAAGTATCTAATATAAGGCACCAATTTACTGATTCGATTTTGGAGTTGAAAGATCAAAGGTCACAAGGTCTCATGTCCGAATTGAGCTCATTGTCGTGATATTTTAAGAACTGCTTATTGGATTTTACTGTAACTTGGTCTAAGGTCACATGGGCTTATTCATCTCATTGTTCTTGCTACAATGGTAACTTGAAGCTTTTCAAATTACATCATTTGGATGGAAGTGCGGACTGCGGAGGTATACCCATCGACTGCGCGCAGTCGAACTGCTCTAGTTATCAATTAAAGCTTTCTGCATGTGGTCACTTATAGCAAAATCCAATTATCAAGCACAATAAAAGTCAATAACTCCCACTACACCTTACCCCCCCCCCTCCAAAAAAAAGTCTCTATCATTTGTTTGACCATATGTTGAAATTCCACTTTTTGCCAAACTTGTCCTTTCCGTAACCCTCCTTTCAAATTACATTCCCACTTGGTCATAATATCTCTGTTATTATCGGGTGCCATAAAATTTGTTACAAAGTCTTCCATTAAGCACCGCACACTTTTGGGTTAACTTTGTGGTTTTCTGGTTAAATTCCTCTTCAATAGTTATCCTTTCGATAACCTCAATCGCCTTTTAAAACTTGACAGGATAAAAATGTGGAACTATAATCGACTAGTGTTATTTCAACTTCTCTCCGTCTGTGCGATGTTTTGAAACGACACCGCCTAACCCTGCTTTAGCCTGCAGCCTAAATAATTTCGTTTAAAACGAAATTAAACGATTTCTAGTTTTTCTTCATGCAAAAGTTATCCGCTCTTTTATTCGATATTTTTTTTCAATTCCAGCTGTCCTCATTTGTACATTATCCAAATTGTGATTGCAGCGGTTATAAGCTACTTTATTTACTCTCAACAATCGTTTAATTATACTAATCCTCGCTTCCTTTTCTATTCAATGGTGCATTTATGCTGTTATTTTCATTGCACCACCATTGATCGGTTGCAGACGTTCATGGTAGGTTATTGGACCGTTACGCCATTACTTACCGATCATAATAGCTGGCTATGGGACGCCGCCCCGAGTAGAGAGCCACAGGGTGGCGGGCGGGTTAAAGGGCAAAGTTGAAAAGTGCGGCATAATGCTACCTTTCATTCATAAAACTCGATATGGAGCTATTTTACCATATGACACATTATGCACACTTGATAAAGAGAGGTTTGGGGTACGGTAATGCAATTATTAAAACTTTTTGAATGAAAATTTATAATAGGTATTATTACCTGTTTCAGTTATGTCACACCCTCTTTTACTGTT
>JZLH01S0012497.1:19983-27203 GCA_001188425.1 Eucidaris tribuloides
AATGTCACTTCTCCTTGCCCAGGCTTTGCCAGTCCATTAGCCCAGAATAGATCGTTTGGAAATTAGCTACATTGTCCAGCAAAATGGCGGGTAGTTGAAAGAAAATTGTATGCTCGGCCGTTATGATTTCAATTGTATACCAGCTTGCGGAATAGTTCTATAACTGCAGGAATGGCGGGTGGAGTTTGTTTATCCTCGTGAAAACACTGAAGGGATCATAATCAACGATAACATAGTTGTATCATCTTCTTAAATAAAATGATGCAATGTTTCCTAAAATATCAGAAGTACAACAGATATATGGGTAATATTGGGAATATTAAGTTCTTTTATTAAACATGAAATTTTAAACAATTTTAATCAGATTCTAGGGCACTTCTTCGGGTCCTTGTTACCTTTCTGTTGTGCCCTTACACTTCGTTCTGTCTGTATAGTTGTACAGGGGCGGATCAGGCTTGCTAAGGGGGGAGGGAGGGTTGAAGCAGGGTCATTGATCCATTTTTTCGGATGGAGGGGGAGGGCAAAAGTGAAAAAATATACATAATTTCTCTGCACGTCAAGTTGTAATACAGTTTTGCGCGCAAAGCGCGCCGAAAAATCGAAAATTGTATATGTCAAATATATTTTTTACATGTTTGCTAAGTATAATGGTTTTGCAGTGCTTTCCTATGCTTTGTAAACATGACGGTGTTCTTCTATGCACGATCACGTTTTCACTTGGCAGCCCAAGGGGGAGGGTTATCACCCCCCCCCCCCGATCCGCCACTGATTGTAGTACATTGTAACTCCATTTATCTTCTTCGTGTAATGTGAATAGTTTGTGTCTTGTTTAATATGTTAGTTATGTGTAGTTTTTAAGGAAAGTGTTAAATAAAATTGAAAACTGGAATTTGAATAATATTGCGATGTTATACAGTAGGATTTGTGTTTTAATATTGGCTGTATAATTTGAGTTTTGTTAATAAAATGTAAGGCTTATTAACTTTATGTTATCCTTTGTTTCGCTATCTTTCATATGCCAAAAAGGCTGACGTTTTTATTTTAAGGTAAATGACATGACTTGGCGGTATCCTCCAACTTGAGCGCTGGATACTACTCTAGATCAAGCTAACCTATGCCAAGGCTTCTCCTGTGAAAATTGTAGTCAATGTCAGCTCACTTCTAAACAAACAATGTCGAATATCCATTAGTCGCATGGAAACCTGCTGCTATTCGTTGGCTCTCTATGGCGCTATATTTTTATCCTTACTCCGGCAAGAAAGAATAAGATGCCTCTTTGTTTATGCTTGATTCTCCTTAAGTAAACAAATTACATAACAGAATCCTCCCAGGTGGGAAGATCCACATCTGCTAGTGAACAGACTGGTATAGATTTCAACTTCACCCCCCCCCCCCCCCCCCCCTTTGGTCTTCTTGAGGCATTTCAAGTGTTCCCGAATGATGTCACGTAACCTTTAATTTTGAGTATGGACTCGTTATTCTTGTGTGTTGTTGAGTGTGTGTTCGCGCTGGTGTGTGTGTGTGTGTGTGTATTGTGTATGTGTGATGTGTGTGGTGTGTGTTCGCTTGTGCGTGTGGTGTGTGTGGTGTGTGTGTGTGAGGATTGTGGTGTATGTGTGTGTGTGTGTGTGTGCTTTGTGTGTGTGGTTTGTGTGTTTTCTGTGTGTGTGTGTGTGTAGTGTGTGTGTCTGTGTTGTGTTTGTGATGGTGGTTGTGTGTTTGTCGTGTGTGTTTGTGGTGTGTGTTTGTTGTGCCTGTTAGTTTGTGTGTGTGTTGTGTGTGTTTGTGTGTGTGGGGTATTAGCCGTGCTAAAATAATTATGAAGCATGCCATCGATCGATTCCCCATTGGTTCAATCCGTACTCAAGCTCCAACTCTTTTACTTTTTCACTTGAATGCATGTTTTCTTTTCATAAATGAACAACTCACCCGTTATGCTTTTAACCTGAGATCATGGTTTGCTCACCACCCCATTGGCCAGGAAACCCGCTTTTCTCGTCCAAGATCATTAATACAGACAAACAAATTCATACATGTTCATATTACATGTGTCTTTTCAGCTCATGTCACGAACGACCACTTTTGCATGACTTATAATTCCTAGCGAGATATTCATGACTGCATGTGCCACAGAGGTATTTACACTCTTAACAATCCGGGTCAGACTGTGACTCAGCAAAAGAATCCGTTGGCGGACCACCCGGCAAAAGGCGCTCTCAATTTATACCAAATTCCGCGGGTCGAAGGTTGACCAAATATGCAGTGCATCCTGACTTGCGATTTTTCAGGTCAAACTTGACCGGAATTTACGTTTTAAAATTGACCCTTTTCCGGGGTAGCCCCCAACGGTATCCATTTCCCGGAGCAGACTGCCGGGAATTTTTAAGAGTGTAGGTGTAACATTTCACCTGCATTTTATTTCGGCAAATCCATAATCATTAATTGATTAATTGTCAAAGCTGAGATATCCAAGGATACGAATTATCTTTTGAGGGAACTTGTCAAATTAAGTCATTATTAAAATTGCATTGCAGGTCATGTTATCATGCACGTTGGAAATAATTATGTTGTGCAATAAAAACGAATATAGCTCATTCTTGAGTATAACATACAATGCTTTAAAGGTTAGTGACATGATTGGGAACACTTGAAAATGCCTCAAGAACCAAATGAGTTGAAATATATACCAACTATACACTAGCTGGAGTGGATCTCCCACCTGGGAGGATTTGTCTTTAATTTGTTTACTTAAGGAGAATCAAGCATAAACATAAGGAGTATTTTAATTTTATCCGGGGACGATAAAAATAAGCCCCATAGGGAGCCACACGGCAGGTTCCGTGCTACGAGTGATATTGACATTGTTTATTTTAGAATGAGTCAACGTTTGACTACAAGATTTTCACAGGAGAATCCTTGCATAGTTTATTTGATTCTAGAGTAGTTTCAGTCCAAGTTGAGGACTACTCCCAATCATGTCATTTACCTTTAACCGCAACCCAGTTAATAAACATTTGCCTAGCTTCTAAGTTCAATTAAGTTTCACCATTAAAACAAAATAATCAGTCATTTGTTTAATATGTATATATAAATGTATATTGTCAATAATTTTCTCATTATATTCATTCATTTGACCTCCCATATGTCTGGAATGATATCGTGGACCTGGTCCTCCTTTATGTATATTTGTATTCCTATCCTGATATTTCAATTAAGTCATGATTAAACAACAATTATGGATTGTTTTCTTTACAAATTTCGTTTGTCACATTCCCATAACCATTCAAACTAATTTTGAGAACGGTGAAAGCTGCATTTTGCATGTTTCAAACACGTGTTTCATCTTTTTCCCCCCATTTCGGAATTAGGGTATCAAATCGTTCATTTTAGTCAATCAAGAAATCTGATTACGTTTTGGCGGTAAACTAGTTCTGCAAATTTGGTCAAGACCCATGCATCCTCGCCCCCAATGGAAAATGTTCTATACCAAAGCCCCTAAACACACTTCTTCTTTGTAGAGTTTGAGAACTTCTGCATATAGAACTATCACATCCTGGTTGAGACCAACCAGCAAATTGGGAACACACTAACCATGCTAACCCTCTCCGTACCACTGGAACAAAACACTACAAATTTTACATGTGATGTTCTTATTGTGGTGCCGTAAGGGTGAAGAAAACAGACCGAAAGCAGAACGGCAGGTGCACTGTACAGCCCCACATAATTATATGATAAGAAAAAAACGAGATAATCCGTGCTTACACATCAACATAAGTCATTTCACAATTACATTTATCGCGATTGTAAACTTCTGTTTATCAGGTGCGGGTATAGCCCCAGATAGGATCCCGGAACTGCGCGATGTGATTCCGTAAGGGCAGCGGCCGAATGTGTACAGCAAACCTTCGTGGGGGGGGGTGATTTATTTGTTTTATGTGTTTTATTCAGACATGTTACAGGTTATGCGGGCAAGGGGACACAGACGAGATAAGATCAATCATGAATAACTATTACAAAAACGACCAAAATTAGAGTAATAATGTAGTATCGTAGGGTGGTATTAATACGATCGATCAACCTATAATAAAATACAATCAAGTTGAAGAGATTGATTACAAAATGGACTAAGTTCACTATAGTAATTTTGGAGAAAAATGCATTTCTTTACCCGAGTTTGTACACGTGCCTATAGAAAAATGAAAGTAAAACCCAATATATTTTGTACTTGCTAGTGGAATTTGGCTTCAAATTTGATACTATGGGCAATGAAGTGGTAAATGTGTTGATTTTAATAACTTACTTTTGGTAGAAAATGGATTAAGCGCGTTTGCAATCAAACTCGTCAACAACAAAACGATCAAAATTAGAAGATAAAGTAGTATGCACAGAGTAGTATCAATACGATTGATCACCCTATAAAATTATCATGACGAATTCCATTTGCACATGGAACTGCATACATGTGTCTTCATTCATAAAACTAAACCAACTCCATTGAAAATCGACGCCATTGATGCCAGATATCCAGAGTTGAAAATTGAGTGATCGGTTGAGTAACCACAATAAACGCAGGTGTTTGGAGCTCGACTTACCAAACTTCTGCCACACCGCAAACCCTATTGTGAACCACGGCATTTCGTACCCTTTCGTTCACCTTTCAGCTAAAGATATTAATTTTTTTTTTCGTTTAAATGTGAATCGGATAAGAAAAAAAAAATAGATGGTAAAAATAAACTTGGAAGACGTATGGCCTGTATTTACTGAGAGAGGCTCCATCATGGTGAACAACAAACATATAAGAGAGTAAACACGACATGTGATGGACTTTATGTATGAGACGTATTTCATTTCATTTGTCATCAGTACAATACATTTACAGTGGCTTGAACTTGATGTTCATCATGTTTATTATTTTACTCCGTGAGCTGATTTAGGGAAGGAAGACACCTTATCCTGTTTTATCAAAGTGCGCCATCAAAAATATTCCCCGCTTATTTTATTTATTTATTTATTTATTTATTTATTTATTTATTTATTTATTTGTTTATTTATTTATTTATTTATTTATTTATTTATTTATTTATTTATTTATTTATTTATTTATTCATTCATTTATTTATTTTTAGTTAGTTAGTTAGTTAGTTATCTTTTTTAAATATATTTATACTATTTAGGTATTTATCCATCTATTTATTTATTCCTTTATTCATTCAGTCAATCATTCATGCATTTATTCATTAATTTATTCGTTAATTTATTGATTCATTTATTCATTCATTCATGCAATTATTCATTCATTTATGTAATCATTCATTCATTCATTCATTCATTTATTTATTTATTTATTCATGTATTTATTCATGCATTTATTCATGCATTTATTCATTCATTTATTCATGTTCATTTATTTATTTATTCCTTTAGTTATACATCCAGTGATTTTTATGTTCATTATTTTCATCATGTTGCACCGTGAGACATGCATGTCGCCGGTGACGATAATTATTCTATTATATTATATTATATTATATTATATTATATTATATTATATTATATTATTTTATATCATATTATATCATATTATATCATATTATATTATATTATATTATATTATATTATATTATATTATATTATATTATATTATATTATATTATATCATATTATATCATATCATATCATATTATATTATATCATATTATATATTATATCATATTATATTATATTATATTATATTATATCATATTATATTATATCATATTATATCATATCATATTATATTATATCATATTATATTATATCATATTATATTATATTATATTATATTATATTATATTATATTATATTATATCATATTATATTATATTATATTATATTATATCATAATATATCATATTATATTATATTATATTATATCATATTATAAATATCACATCATACCATATTGTAACAAATCTAGAATTCTGTTTAATAAAATACTATATGGTATACAGTAGCACAACAATAACAGTTGTTGTCATTGTTGTCTTAAATATCCCTGTTGTTTACATTTTCTTAACTCCCAACATCTGTTCAGAACTATTCTATGAAGGTCTGAAAAACATACCAGTGAAAACGGCAGGTGTTACCGCGGTGGTGGTGCTAGCTGCCGTGAATGGGTGTAACCGCCACGGAGCGTAACAGGTTGTCCCATGTGTGAAGTCCCTGGACTATGGCTATACGACCATCCAGGGGTTTGCTGGACGGGTGACTTCGGGTCAGTGATCTTGACCAATTATATTATATTTCTTGGGGTGGGGGGTAGGGTCTTTTGGATTTTAAAAATGGAACACCGCGCTCCACTTTTTAGCGCACAACCACAAGAATTAACAGCCCGAAATTTTGTCACAGCCCCCTTAGAATTAGCAACCACAGTAAAAAAAATAAAAAATATAGATCAAGTGAACTTTTGCAAAATGAAATGACCCATAACACATCCCACCTTCGAGTTTTCGGTGCTGAAAAAAGCCCGCATACCCCCTCCCCACCAAAAAAGGGATGAATGAATGAATGAATGAATGAATGAATGAATGAATGAATGAATGAATGAATGAATGAATGAATGAATGAATAAATGAATGAATGAATGAATGAATGAATGAATGAATGATGAATGAATACATAAATAAATGAAGAAAGAAAGAAAGAAAGAAATGGATTATGAATAAATTAATTAATTTATCAATAAAAGTAAAAAATGAAAAATAAACATTAACTTTAAGAATCTAGGGTGCCCTGATGACAAAAAGGAAAGAAAGCGAAAAAACGTTTCCAGGCATACTATACGTGATTAACGTGAAAAGACACCCGGTCAAATATTCCCTGGTCATTTCACGTCATAACTTGTATCAATTGACCATGAATATGGTGATTCCGCTCGATGTTTCATTAGCTTCTACATGTCAATCTGGTAATTTTGACTCCATTTAGAGTTATAGTTTACACGGAGTTTTCTGCGTGAAGGCTAAAGTCTGTAGAGTTCGCAGAGGCCACCGGTACTT
The DNA here is from genome assembly GCA_001188425.1 of Eucidaris tribuloides. Lineage (NCBI taxonomy): Eukaryota > Metazoa > Echinodermata > Echinoidea > Cidaroida > Cidaridae > Eucidaris > Eucidaris tribuloides. Next base: position 27,021 of record JZLH01S0012497.1, read on the forward strand.
GATCAAATGCACTGGTATAAGTTTCTGACTTTGTAAGTTTCGCTCAGCAAGTATTACATGAATTTCGTTTGACAGCTATAGACTACAGTAACAGGCGTAAAAAAACAACTGTTAAACCGTCGGACGATGATAAATTCAGTTTCAGTCTGCAATCCGCCTTATTGTCAAATTGACTTCTTACCC
>JZLH01S0012497.1:38608-49382 GCA_001188425.1 Eucidaris tribuloides
TTTAAAATCCGGTTGCAGTATGCTGGTACAGTAGTTGAAAATGCACTTATGCTGTCTGTTTAAAATATAACATGATTTAGAATACTGCAGTGACACAATAACATTAATCCCCATTGCGCGCCTAGACCAGTCAGCGAGTTTGAAAGAACTGTACAAGTCCGTGCAGGCTGGATAAACAAAATAACAGGCCTGTACCATACACACTAAAAGCGTAAAATCATTAAATCAAGAAAACACCTGTTTATATTACTTACGTCGAGACAGTGAGTCTCAATTATATATAATAGTATAGACAAATCGTTCAGAGTTTCTTCGCAAAATACCATCCAACATGATTTACTTGTTTGTGCCAAAACGCAATTTTCTCGTTTATGTGGCCATTTCATAACTCGCTCAGTAAGTCGTTCATTTTTTGTCAGAACAAAAAAATATATCGCTGTAATTTAAATACAATGCCACGCGTTAATCACGGGTATTCGCTGGTGCATGTAATGGATTCTTTTTTTATTATTCGCATGCCCGCGTGCATATAAATCTAATTCCAGCGAATCACAAAATTGATATTCGCGATGTGTTTGTATCTTGTCTTGAAACAGAGCGCAGTGTTGTGCCAAATCAACAATGAGGGCGCTATACTCGTATGATTCAACTTTCATCACGTTTTGGTTGGTGCAAAAATGCCGGCGCTATACTACCATGGATAGCAGAATTGAAAATACACATTGTACCGTTGTTGTTGTTGTTGTTGTTGTTGTTGTTGTTGTTGTTGTTGTTGTTGTTGTTGCCGTTGTTGTTGTTGTTCTCGTCGTCGTCTGCGTCTTTTTTGAATATGAAAGACACCGTTTGACATACTTATTGTGGAGGTTAAAGTGATAGGCTAACATTGTGGAGCTTCAATTTAAAAAATTGTCAAACTTTGATATCAGAGCTACATAGTAGTGTTCAAATGGACAAATAAACACCCTAGAATACAAAAGTTTGATAAGTTACACTGCCAATGGCAAGTTATACATGAATAAACAATAAAACTCGGGGCGAGTTTTATTAACCTAGGTGTACACACAATAAGTTTATGGGAGAAAATGGGCAAGCGAATCTGGTCACCTTACGATTTTCACTTTTTTAAAGCACTAAATAATCATTTTGAAATACAATTTTTTCAGGGCTTTATTTTTAGACCTCATCAAAGACACTGGTAGCATGGGGAATCATGCGGCTCAGATTTTTTTAACTGTGGTAAATGTTAGCCAATACCTTTAAAGGTACTCAGACCTTTCATCAGACCTTCAGAGACACTAGTAATAGGGAAGATCATGTAGCTTAGTAGATGTTTAATACTGGAAACATTATCAAACAAGCCTTTAATTTGCGCTTTGGCATCTAGCCATTCAACGATCCGTGCGAATTTCTCTTTTTAACCGTCATCAGTTCATAGTGGTGTCAGCCGACTAAGCTAATGAAGTGTCAAATGGTCACGTGATCTCATGACCCCAGGGATGCGGTCACGATTGTTCACGGTGTTTTACTTCAAATCGCTCCAAATTTGGTCTGATTTCAAAACAACTTTGTTATAACACGCGTCGTTAAGACGCAGAACAAACTCACTCGCGTTCCTAATCTCCGTTTTCATCACGCTGTATACATTTGCCCTTCACTTTTTAAGATTCACCTTCTTATTCTTTCAGTTACTTTTGCTTTTTTAATCCATGTTTTCGCTCAATAAACAGCCCCTAAACGCATGCACACCAAAGCCATTAACTACCTTCCATATTGCTTACAGACCCTCGGGCAAACGGGGACCGACTTATGAAAATACGGCGCAAGGCATGACGGGACATGTCATTCAAATTTCTCGGGGACAGATTTGAATCTTTTTTTCATCGATGACAATGCACTTTATTCGATAGAGTACAGTTTGACAAATCTTCTACTGAGTTTTCTCCTGAAGCATATTTTTGCATACATATAAAACCCTCTCCCTCAATCAGAACTGCCACGGCATAATTTCGATTATTTTTGTGCTTTCGCCGCTCCCAGCTTAACTTTTCATCGTGCCACACAAAACAGGGCTTTAAGGTTCAGCTGATTGAGCAGCAGCGCACACCGCAGAATGGCTTTGGACCAAATCTGTGCCTTTTCTAATCAATCTTTCAAGTGAAGTTTCCTTTCTTCGCTTTTAATCCTCGCCCCCAGTCCCTGACACGCGAACTCGCAGATCCTCGCGGGCGGATCAACCTGGCAAGATAAAATCTTCCACAAACTTGAGCTTTGAGGTTGTTGAGCCTACCTGTAATATGGCACTGTACTTCCGTACCAGATTATCCCATTTTAATTAACGCACTCCCCATAAGTGGGTGACCTATCTTTTCTCTTGGCCCTCCCTATATGCATTATGGAGACTTATTCAGCCGAATGGGCTAGGGGGTAAATGTGATTAACTTTCTGACTTTTGTCATAATTTGTGTATGCAGTATGATGCACTCTTGTTGCCACTAGTTGACCCGATATGATTTGGAAAGAAAGGATTGATAGAAGGTTGACTTATAATAAGGTGACTCAAATAAAAAAGTATGACGATGACCCCACTAGATAAGATTGTGCAAATCCGTCAAACCTTTTTTCATCTTGAAATCACATCACTTTGGGTGCATAACCTCTTAATTCAAAGACAAGAATAGCACAGCGTTGAATAAACATTAAAACAATGAATTATTCAATATTGGTAGAGAAACACTTAGTCTGGCTTCCAGACGTTTTGATTAACTCATCTTGTATTGATATGGAAAATACCATCTTCAGTCAACTGAATTGACCAAGACTTGTGTCTTGATTTTTTTTTTCATCGACTGAGGCAGAATGGGTGTACTCTGGAGGTAGAAAAAGTCGGAGAGTGAATGAACTCTGGAGGTAGAAAAAGTCAGAGAGTGAATGAACTCTGGAGGTAGAAAAAGAGAGTGAGTGTGCTCTGGAGGTAGAAAAAGGTCGGAGATTGAGGACTCTGGAGGTAGAAAAAGTCGGAGAGTGAGTGTACTCTGGAGGTAGAAAAAGTCAGAGAGTGAGTGTACTCTGGAGGTAGAAAAAGTCAGAGAGTGAGTGTACTCTGGAGGTAGAAAAGTCAGAGAGTGAGTGTACTCTGGAGGTAGAAAGTCAGAGAGTGAGTGTACTCTGGAGGTAGAAAGTCAGAGAGTGAGTGTACTCTGGAGGTAGAAAAGTCAGAGAGTGAGTGTACTCTGGAGGTAGAAAAGTCAGAGAGTGAGTGTACTCTGGAGGTGAAAAAGTCAGAGAGTGAGTGTACTCTGGAGGTAGAAAAAGTCAGAGAGTGAGTGTACTCTGGAGGTAGAAAAAGTCGGAGAGTGAATGTGCTCTGGAGGTGGAAATAGTCGGAGATTGAGGACTCTGGAGGTAGAAGAAGTCGCTGATCTGGAACCAAGACTATTTAACACCATAATGTGGATTTTTACTAATGCACATAACCTGTGTGCCTTTCCTTCGAGACTTATTTTCTGAATACATTTCTCGATGAGCAATCATTACTCTTTAAACCGGTATTTACGTTTATTGGTCTGTCTGTCTGTCTGTCTGTCTGTCTGTCCGTCTGTATGTCTGTGCTTGTGTGCATGGCTGCACGCATGCACGTATAATAATGCCAAATTGTTTCTACTCCCTTTGGCACCTTTCCAAAAGGAAACCAAACTTACAGTACAAACATCGTAAAACATGATACGCTCAACTTCAACTTTATTCCGCCATAAAAATCAAGTTTGATTTCAAAAATCTTGAAACCATTAACCTTGGGTATATAGCCTTTCATAGTCGAGCTACACGTTTCCTGCTACAAGAACCCTAAAGGTTATCGTAAAATATTCGGTAATAATCCCTCTTCGATTATTCTGTTCACTATCACTTTCGCCCTGATGATTGGAGAGCAGTTTTGATTTCGGTTGTTTTATTGGTGGATTCAGACTTTTTTTTCATGTGAAACATTTTGTATAGATTTGGCGTGAATTGTACACCTGGCATAAGAGCCCCCCCGAAAAGAGAAGTCTCACTCTCGGTAGCAGACGCCGGAAGTTGTGCCACGCGGCAACACAAGCGCTAAAATACACAGGGAAACCCCCTCTATCCCCCTACACATAGCGCGGCAGTAAACACAAAAACGAAAAATAGATAATATTGATAGCCCCTATTTTGTAATACCAATGAAAAGGGGGTTATCACCTTTCGATATCATTCATTGTAAATCATTGACACATCAAACGTGAGAAACGATGAAAACGAGACCGGAAGAATATTCGAAGAAAATGCCACAGCCGCAAGACCCCTGGCCTGGAGAGATAATTATATGAGGTGTTTATTGAGGAAAACATAATAGCAAATAACAAGTCAACAAGCAATAAATAGCCCTACCCCCCCCCCTCCCCCCAAAAAATAAAATAAATAAAAATAAATAAATAAGTAAATAAAATACTGATGGACACCAATAGTATCGGGAATAACTTTATTATAGTCTTTTGAAAGTTTCCTTTTCGATCATTGTTGAACTCCTCAATTTCCAGTGCAAGATACCTTGTCAACTCGTTCACAAGAACGCTTTATAGACCGTCAATCTTATTCCAGAATTAATTTGGAAGACTAAATCAAAACTATGTCTTTACTCTTCTTTCATCATTATCCCTACAACGTCCGTTACTGCTCAAACTAAAGACTGTAGCATGTATGAACACTGAGTTCTTCAAACCTCGCTTGTGTATAAAATCGCTGCTCTTAAATATTTCACAGTTAATGAGAACTATATATTCTTAAAATTCATGCAAATATTTGCAAATTATAATTTAAGAGCACAATCTACAAAAAGAAAATGGCAACATTGAATAGAAGTTGTTTGCATTGCACTTTAGGGAAGATTGTACCTTGTTTTAAAAACCAAAATAAGAACCTTCAAACATTCACCTTAACATTTGATGGGGTATATCACCTGCATATTTGATCTGGGAAAATGTCGGATGCTAACTTAAAAGGCCACTGGAAGAGTTTTGGACTTGATATGCTCCAGTTGCATCATGTTTTGTACAAGCTGAAATCTAGGCCCAAGTCTTGGCCCAAGTCCTAAGTCCAGGTACTAAGTCTGCCAAAGACTGTATTCGAGTCCGGAACTAACATCGAGTTCAGACTCGAGTTCAATTAGACTTGATTTTATTAAATCTAAACTGGGTGAACCATGTGGTTCAGTACAAAATACATCGAGGTCAGTCGATCCTCATAAAGAAAGTGATGTGTTTCCTGAAATAAATAGCCCTTTTCCTGTCCTACCAAAGAAATGCAATCGTAATGGAAATAATTCAAAGAAAGTCTAAAATCCCCCGAAAATGTAGCTCTACTCCATCAGGGCCAGTTTTCGTCCCCGTTCAAATTTTGGAGAATTTCAAAGCCCGCTTCTCGAGAGTCAGATTCCGGTCAGCAACTAGTAATGGCTTCACTCTCTTGACTGAATTGGAAATCAGGCTCGAAAATGGAAACACACAACAATAACTTCCATTTCACAGTACAAATGAAAATAATACTCATTTTCAAGGGCCATTGATTAGGTTGGGGACGCCGTTGAAAGCGAAATAGCAAATAATATTTCCGGACAAAAATGAATTTGGGATCAATATTACACATTGAAACAGATAAACAGCACCATTCTCCCGAAATTTTCCCGATTTCATCATCAAGTTTAGTCCATGAACGTCCTCTGTTTTCTTGATAATGATGCTTAAAGGCGCACTGTCAAGGGTCAACTGGACAACAGAGAGGATGACAACTAGTCTTGGAATACAGGCACATATTTACGAGCATGGAATGTTGCCGTGCTATTATAGTGGTTAGTAGGAGGAAAACAAATGTATTTTTCCACACTGTCATGGTGATTTCCGTTGCATTATGGGTGTCATTAGTGTACCCTTTTTACGATTTTAGTCAAAAGAGGGCGTTTTTTATCCTCTCATGACAGTGGGCCTCTAAGTTTCATCACGAGTTAACATTAACATCTTCACTAGACCCGTAAAGATTGAACATGTATACATAACATCTATTAGATAGTATTCTTCCTTCTTTTTAAAGAACTTTGGCCTTTAAATATTTAAAATTGTCAGCTAAGTATACAAGCTTCGTATCTCTCAGAAAGTCAACAAACGACATCGGATTAAATTCATTAGTGTTGTGATAGTTCAGCAATTGGTTGAAAACATCCAGATAAAGGGCGCAAATAACGGTTCCATTTATTTACAATGTAGAGTGTAGACTTGCGTCATTTGAGTACTTAATAATCATCATCACCTATTCGTTGTGTTTCATATAATATGGTTCTGAAATAGCAATTATGTTAGAATAACTAGTCAATAAAGCGTTCTTGTGAACGAGTTGACTGTGTGTCTTGCACTGGAAATTGGGGAGTTCAACAATGATCGAAAAGGGAAGTTTTAAAAGACTGTTTATTCCTGGTACTATTAGTGTCCATAAGTATTTTTTTTTTGGGGGGGGGGGGTTGTAGGGCTTTTTATTGCTTGTTGATTTTTTTTTATTTGCTTATCATGTTTTCCTCAATATAAACTCCATATGATTATTTCTCCAGGCCAGGGGTATTGCGGCTGAGGCATTTTGCTTCGAATATTCTTTCGGTCTCATTTTCATCGTTTCGACCTTTAATATGGTAATGATTTACCCATATATCATTTGAATGATATTGAAAGGTGATAACCCCCTGTTCATTGGTATTACAAATTTTCAAGTGTTCCCAATCATGTCACTAACCTTTAATTGGGGTGACCAATTGTCCGGCATTGGATTAATTAAAGACTGGCGATCGCCTCTTTTTGTTTTGCGCCCTTGAACTTCGAGTTACAAGCATCGAGAGAGAAGTAAAAGATCATCCCAAAACTCCACAAAATGCAAGCTAGAAAAGTACAGATTTGTTTATACATGTATAAATGAAAAGATGGTGCTCAAATAAAAGTTACAGCATTTTCCTCAATGACAATGTTATTTAACCCCTGTCCCGTGTTCATGACCCCCCCCCCCTCGCTATTTTTTGCTCATTTATTTTTATTATTCGTTTTATTTAGTGTAGTGTGAGGAATGCATCCATACACTATGTACACGTAAAACATTTATCTTGTGTACTCCTTCACCCATTTAGCATGATCCGATAGGTTGAAAGAAAATAAATTCACCAAAGAATAAGAACGGGCCAGGCACCACACTGGGCATTTGGTATTACACTAGCTTTACAAACTGAGTCGAAGAGACTGAGAAATTAGTTGTCGTTGTTTTTTGGTGTGGTTAAATAAAAGTAATTTGGTGGCGTTTATGTTTTATTGCAGTTGCTAATTTCGATTCCTCGTGTTCTTATGAATTGACCTTCTCAGTGTCATTACAATAAACGCATACACTCCACTATCTATGTGACATTGTAGGTTACTGAAAGAATTAATGAGTTGAGGAGCAGATTGGACCAGGAAAAACAACAACATTTGCCTTACTTGTGCTAGTTTGGCTTCCAGACGTTTAGATTAACCCGTCTTATATTGATAAGGAAACTACTATCTTCAGTCAGCTGCTTTGATTGAGACGAGTGTCATGATTTACTTTCACTGCATCGACTAAGGCTGAGTGAGTGTACTCTGAAGATAGAACAAGTCGGAGAGTGAGTGTACTCTGAAGGTAGAACAAGTCGGAGAGTGAGTGTACTCTGAAGGTAGAACAAGTCGGAGAGTGAGTGTACTCTGAAGGTAGAACAAGTCGGAGATTGAATGAACTCTGGAGGTAGAAAAAGTCGGAGAGTGAATGAACTCTGGAGGTAGAAAAATTCGGAGAGTGAGTGTACTCTGGAGGTAAAAATAGTTGGACAGTGAGTGTACTCTGGAGGTAGAAAAAGTCGGAGAGTGAATGAACTCTGGAGGTAAAAAGTTGGACAGTGAGTGTACTCTGGAGGTTGAAATAGTTGGACAGTGAGTGTACTCTGGATGTAGAAATAGTTGGACAGTGAGTGTACTCTGGAGGTAGAATAAGTCGGAGAGTGAATGAACTCTGGAGGTAGAAATAGTCGGAGAGTGAGTGTACTCTGGAGGTAGAAAAAGTCGTACGGTCTGGAACCGAGACTATACTTGTGCTCACGCGTGACATAAGCGTGGAAGTCGTGTGCCGGCGAGGTCAGGGGTCACGCGTGGGAGTGATAAAGTACGGTGTCCGCAAATAAAGACTACGATCAAAGTTCGAGTACTCGGCTCTCCAAGGAAACAATACAATTTAACGAGTAAACATTTGTTCTACCACTCGTTCTACAATAGGTCAGCCCCACACTGCAAGCCGCAAAGGTGATGTATATACCGCTGGTCTTCTCGGAATATGCACATTTTGCTTGAATGAAATGTATTTCAGCTGCTGATAAATGAATTAAAATTAATTTAGATTCTCCCGGAAATTAATTTCATTTCAGAAAGCATGATTGAATATTAGCCGCCGTCTTCACCATTAAAGTCGTCTTGCATGGTTCCACATAAGTAATTGTCTGTTGTTCTTGTGTATGACTAAACTTCTTTTTTGCTTTTCAAATTAAATTGACCAGCTGTGTAGGTTTTGCATTGTGTTGCACTTCTCAGCTACCTTCATTTTTTTTCACGTTGATGTACATAATTGATTCCTTGCAGATTAACATGAAAGTATTTCGATTTGTAGAGGGGAGTGGATTGCCGGGGGCCAAAATATGTTTTCTAATCAACCACATTAAAAGTGAAATAAGAATTAATTCTAACCGCAAAGTTCATTCTTTCTGATCTAGTATCCATTCCCGATGAAAACGGGTAACAAAAGCTCCGAGAGATGTCTCTTATAATCCACACTGAATTAAAACTTCTGAGAAATTGCTTAAATTTTAAACACTTTATTGCAAGTGCCATACCTAGTTTATTTCAACTGAATGTTATTATAAAGTATAAGAAAAAAAATCATGATGTGACTTATCTGCCCATATAATCGAGAGATTTTTTTCCAAGAAATATGAAACGCTGGAATGTATTTTTTTTTCGACCATCAATCAAGTGAACGGTTCAAAATACACGTCTTTTGTCGCTTATAATGCCATAATAGATGCAGATAGCTCAGGTGATTAAAGGTAAGTGACATCATTGGAAACACTTGAAAATGCCTCAAGAACCAAATGAGTGGAAATGTATACCAACTATTCACTAACTGGAATGGATCTCCCAGCTGGAAGGATTTGTCTGTAATTTGTTTACTTAAGGAGAATCAAGCATGAACATACTAGTATTTTATTTTTTTCCGGGATGATAAAAATAAGACCCATAGAAAGCCACACAGCAGGTTTGCCTGCCACGAGGGGCAATAGACATTAGTTATTCTAGAATGAGTCAACATTTGACTACAAGATTTTCACAGGATAATCCTGGCATAGTTTACTTGATTCTAGAGTAGTTTCAGCCCAAGTTGAGGACTACCCCCAATCATGTTATTTACCTTTAAAGTGCAATATACATGTATAGTAGAAGTAGTCCTCAATCTAGTACACAGTGCTACCAGATTCAAGAATACTGGTTAAAGGCAGTGCATCTCTTTTGCATGCCTAAGAATTAACATTGTGTAAATGCAATGGCATGTAGAAGAAAATGCCGTCTGGGAACCTTTAGCAAAATACAGGAGCTAGAAACTCAGTTTTAGTGGAATTATAGTGACCGTTAGACTCTGATTTGAATTTTTTTCTCGCGAGAAAAATACTCCTACCATGAACGTACACTATACGGCTATTGTTTTTCTTTCGCGTTTTTCAAATTCTAGGTAATTACTGACCCTCAGATTTCACAGACATGCCCTTCATCATTAACCTAAGGGCATGGATTATCTTTTCCTGGTCTGCAGGGATGTTTGCAAATGAGATCCACTGCCTTTAAAGTTTCTGGTGTTAATATTTCATAGTCGTACATTTTCTTCTTTGTTGTACAGTTATGGGATCAATTTTTATCAGAGCTGATATTAAAAGGCCCACTGTCATAACAGAATGAAAAACGCCATCTTTACACTAAAGGCATGAAAATGGTGCACTAATGACGCCCATAATGCAACGGAAACAGCCATGGCAGTGTAGAAAAATACAACATTTGATTTCCTGCCACAATGTTCGTGAATATGTGCCTGTATTCCATTTCTAGGACTAGTTGGCATCCTCTCTGTGGTTAAGTTGACCCTTGATAGTGGGCCTTTAATACATTACTTGTAATAAATGCTCATTTCTCATCAAATGAACAAATTGAAGACAAATCACTCCACCTGGCTCCACTGGCTAGAATGCATATTCAATATGCACTTCTCCCACTCATGTCACTGGCATTTAAAGGGGCATTCCCACAGAGCAATACCACTGACCCTGGTTGTGTTACCACGGTCATTTTCCACTTACAGTCTGAACACCATGTCATTCCATCGATCTCCATGCAATATAATACCTATAGTTTGAAATTATTATAGTTCTTGTTTATGTTTCTAAAACAATGTTATCCGTGATTGAATCGAAAATCAACAATGTACCTTTAACACAATTCGAAAACAAATTCGTCATGCTAAAGTTGCCTGGTCGTTATTATTAGAGGGCGCTGCCAGCAAAGCTTTTGGAAATAATAATAATAATAATAATAACGTCTTATTTACTCAGGGTAGCCTCTTCAGTCACAAAGACTGCTCTACCAGCGGGCCCTGCATAACGTAAATGTTATTATCATACCCT